>LUCM01009140.1:0-58727 GCA_008360955.1 Fasciolopsis buskii
GTTGCCTACTCTAAATTGTGGGACAAACTCCCCAGTTCCCTGCGGTCGTGCCCATATTTAGCCCAGTTCAAAGCCCATCTGGCAAAGTTATTGGATGTCCAGTTCTTAATTAACCTGACATGAGCTAACATTGGACTAGACGAAGCTTACGAACATGGAATAGAAGTTTATTTCGTGACCGAATCTTTGCTGAGATCACTATCAGGGATTCGGCTTCACCTCTAACTTCTTCACTTTATCACACGTCCCTACCAATGTACTTTTTGACCTCCCTTTTAGTGAAGTACCTTTTTCACCACCGGCTTAAGCAATAACCTGTTGAGCTTCTCCCAGTGAGTGCTGACAAAACAGTCAAGGTACTTCTTCTGGGATTCAAGCATATCCCGTGATTTTACACACACGTATCCTCTTCCCCTCTGGCTTGGGCAACTAACTCTCGAAGTTCTGTCAATATGGGCGGACGGAAATGTCAACTTATTACTGGATTCATGTGCTGATCACGCCCCGTGTTTTTAAACACCTTCAGCCTGTGTACTCCTCGTATCTCGAGTCATCTTCTCTTCTTTACTGACTTGGCAGGTCTGTATAGGTCGCTCTTGGTAGTCTCTAACCTTGAACTACGCCTAAAAATATTACCGCAGCTCACTCTAATTACCATATTTTACGGAATAGATGCACTATGTTGCAGGTACGTTGTCTTGATCCAATAATCACCATAACCCAAAGCTGGCACCTAAGTCAGACTACTTCTGTCTTGCGTTTCAGATCTCGCATCCGCAGAAGCCACGCTGCTGACGCTTCCGTCCTCATAATGGCGATTCCAAATCTGCTACCTTATCATTCTTGTTAGGAACCTGTTAGCTAGAACTGGCGGTCGAGTTCTGGTCCGGTCAACCGAAACTATGTCGACTGTCGCATTAATTATCTCAACTTGCATCTTTGCAATTGGATAAAACCGCCATTACTACTGTCTTCGGAACAGCTTGCGCACCTCATATTCCCCAACCGTAACGCTGACTAAGATCAAAAGATGCGGCAAGGTAAATTACAGTGCAGAGGACATTTTTGGCGAATGTACTTAAGGAGTGTCTATACACAAATTCTCTTATCTGACGCGCCTCCCAGTGCAGCTTATCGCCATCCGTATGTAAATTTGATCATTATCCTTGGGAGTTTCGTGTCCAAAGCTTCACAAATTTACTCCAGGTTGTTTGAGACAATCTTCCTCCGCTCTTAGCATTTTGGCCTTTTGTTTTCAACTACGTGTCTCATCCCATTCGCCTGACGTTCCGCCTGGTTTTCACCACCTCCATCCAGTTACCGCATTACCACTGGTTGTCGTCTCTTTAGTTTCACGTTCCGTCCATTACGTAACGCTCCCGACGTTTGGTATCTCGATCCATATATCGATATCAACCGTTGGGCTCCGTCCATGGTGTGCGCCAGCAATAAGCACATTTAGTGCACTTAAACACGAAATGACTCGTAGTCCGCCACTTGTAAACAGTCTCAAGAAGCTCTTTTGGTCCTGAAAAATTAGTCTTCTACTTTTCGCTTTTCGCTGGCATACTTGTAATTTCCCCATTGCTTTGCAGTATCTCACTTCACTTTCCAGTGACCCTTTGCAATAACTCAAGGTTGCTCCTACCCCTTATCCCATTGGATTTCTCTCAATTACATTTCCTGCGCATCATCCATGTAAAAATTTGATCTTGCCTTGCTCATGCCTCGTGCAAATCGAGAAATATGCAGTATTATTATTATAACTATGATGCATGTCGAGTTTAATGCTTATATACTATACAGTATTCAGCATAATTTTGATGCCAGGGAGTATGCGTTCGAAGTACTCTACTAATGGATTATTTAGCAATTAATCACCTCTGCAAATGTTGGCATCAACTTGTAAATGTGTCATCTCTGCGAACCTGAACGACAGCTGTAAAAATATCGTTTTTCAATGGGAGCTTGCCTAGGTGGACCCTCCGCAGTCTGCGGACCTTCCGGCTGACCAGATGATGGTACTAAATGGAGCGGGAAGATGGATGGTTGTTTAATTTGTATGCAGTTGTCTCATCTAGAGAAAACCAGCTTTTGTTAAGCATGGACCCAGGAGAATTAGGTGATTGCAGTCGAGACTCTAGACGATTTCTTTGAGAGACCGCAGGTTCCTCGAAGCTGGTGTCCGACGACATATGAATAGGAATCCTAAATCATTAAGTTTAGAAAATAATAATACTTACCTCTTTCTAGTTGAGTATCACTGGGAGAAAGCGTTAATCGGCGCGGTTTCATCCGACTACCGGCCGCATTCACCGATGAGCTCTCTCAAACATTATGGCACCTTCAGAGTTCTCTAGAAAGCTTAACTGATAAATGAAATAAACCTTTATGGCACACTTCTGCAAAGTCAGAAATTGGTGCGTCGTTCGGCAGCTCATCACTATGCCACAACAACCGCTGACATTGTGCAAATTTTGTCGTACGAGGCCACCAAAATCTTTCGCTATCTACTAGCCAATTGCTGTGAACTACAACAACAGAGTTGTCTACCAGAAACGTCACAACCAAATACGATAATCCATTACGTTAAGGAGAGAGAAAGGCATTTACTGCGTAATAAAGTAATTGAAACATAACAAGTTTGAGATAAAAAGTGAAGACATTTACAAGTTATATCAACAAAGGGAGCAATTACAATTTTATCCTCCAAACTACCAACACAGAGGATATACAAGTGTGTAGAATGCACGGGGTAAGTGAAAAGGTCGATAGCATTACAAAAATATTTACAACGGATTTCGTCATCAATTATGGTGATGACGAACGAAAGCCTGCGGCGAATAATTACAACTTTATTGGGAGTTGCGTAAGATTGCAGTAGGCTCTTGAAGATATGGAGGCTTGGGCATCGGCGAAAGCGGGTGATCGGGTTACCTCAGTCGCCCATCGTCCTACTTGGTGGTAAACACTCAGTAGAGACCGCCTCAGAAATGCGACGGTGCAACTGTTGGGCTGGATTGATTGGTCCGCGAATGCCGTGCTTTAGAAAGCTCATCATGCTTTCATATAGGAAGCAAAAAAAATATATTTAGCAGACCATGATGCAGTACGTCCGATGGAGGATGTATTTAAACATGTACATTTTATATCATATCAGGCATACCATAAAAATAAGAAAACTTTTGTACATAGGACATTAATAAGGAGGAGGCGAAATTATTACATTTTTTATGAAACAATGGATGAGAGAAAATGTAAACAGAGATAGACAAAGCGAGAAGGTGTTCATAGGCATCAACCGGAAAGAAAACCCTCAGACATACAGGACCAATTTACAACAAAAACACACGAAACTCTGTGGCTTTCCAACGCTCCACATCGTCAACATGACGACACACGCTGGAAGTCATAAGGAATGCACCTTTGAAAAGATACAATATGCGTGCCAAGTGTCTCGACAGAAGACGGCAGCTGACGGTTAGGGTTAACCAGTTCACCATGCAACCAAACATCAAACATTATTTTCATCACTCATAAAAAACCATATGCTTAAACTCAAGAGGGAAAGTGTGAATCATATCAATGGGTAAAGTTAAAAAGGGACCGACGCCGATGCGATGCCTTGGATGCTTCCTTGTGCGAAAAGAATCATCTCGTGGTTCTCACTTCACATAGGGCTAGGTTACGGGGTTATCAGAGTATTGACCAAGCTGGATACATTTATCACAACCGTAGTATCAGCTTGGTGACTTCATTTGCCGAACGAATGCACGAAATGGAGTGTCACATACCACGGATGCCAAAAGAACGACGACAATAACACTGCTAACTTTAATTCTTCCATTCAGTGAGGTAGTCTGCTCATTCACTGTTTGATTCCAGAGTACAATGGCATCCAACGGCTTGCCGACACCGCAGTAAAAGCCCACAATCATCACCAGGGAAAGGGACGGCTTTATCACTCGTGCAAGCAGCGGCCACAACTGCATATTGGATGATGGGAAAACGGTGGTTCCACTACAATTCAACTGCAGTTGCTGTTGACCGGGGAGATTTTCAATAGACACCAATTGTCTCCCAAAAGCACCTTCAGTTCCCAAGTGCACATATGAACCGTCCCCCAAGGTAATTGACGGACGTCAGGGGCGTTCTGCACCACGTCCCTGGCTCACGGCAAATGTTAGGCGAATGGGAACTTAACACCTGAAAAATACCCCGTCGTTATACACCGGTTAAGCGAAAAGGAACGAAGGCCTTCCAAAGAGGCTCCCTCAGTGAATCAGCCTACCTGAAGACAATGTACGCTGGGGATAGCGACCTGCGCCCACTAAAATGTTCATAATTGCGCATAGACATAAACCATACCCTCTGGGTGGGTCGATACTTCAGGCACCTGCACTTGCGGAGTTGGACTTATTATGCAAATGTTCAAAGTCACTTGCACGAGACATCAGCTTCAGGTTTTGTTAGGACAGGACGACTCGGTAACTCTTGCTGGAGTAACGGTGGTGGCGATTCGCAAAAGTATGCAAGTAAACGGGCATTTCCGGACACTCTCCAGGAGCACTAGAAGTCGAAGCCCCTAGAAGATAATAGTCACGTAAATTTCCCTTACTATGTCTATCCAGCTGCAGGAAACGAATCCGGTGCTCCCAAAAGGTTGCCTGGCCGCACACCGCAAACTGTATGGCACTCACACTTTGTTCTTTAGACGATACCGTTCCCATTTCTTTGTGTCAGCCATGCTGTAGTAAGTACGTACTCCGTTATGAGGGGGAAGCGGCAGTGATAACACAATAACAACGAGGAGTTACATTCACATGCATCTCAAGGTCGTCTGGTGAAATACACCACTCCACAAAACACTATTTACCACTATTTACAATTTTAGGGCCCATAATTGGGCGAACACTAATTCAGACCATCAGCAATGTTTCCACTAAAGCTGTGTGCATATTATTATATATCACCTAAGAACGATATGTCATTAAAAAATTAACAACAGACCAAAATAACTATCGATAACCACTGTGTGCACCCTAAGCAGCAAAACGCACGCTGCACGAAGCTCGACAAAAGACAAAGAAAAAACAACATGTCCGCGCCCTGGAAAAGCAATCTTCAGCAAAACAAGTTGGGCATGTTGTGTGACGCATCTATTAGAGTCAATGCACGAAAAATGGACATCAATTTATTCTTCGTACAGTTGTATAGGCGACTGTATAATATTTCCCTATGCAAAATGTATTCTTCTGTGCCCAGCTGGTTCCGGATTACCACAGGACAGAAAGTATAGGCACAATGCCACCTAAGTTTGTAATCACTGGTACAACCAGCAAATGTTTGTTGTTCATCTCATCAATCGCTTGCTCTAATTGCCGTTCTTTATTATTAGTCTCTACGAACACGTCTGTGATACTATCAGTGTACACTGGAGGCCGGCGAATGGGTTTTGAGGGTGTTGACGCGGTGCATCTAGTTGCTGTGATCTTGGTACGGTTAGGCTTAGAGACCGCCACTTCAACAAAGTGGGACGATGTGTATGGCTGTGTAATTGTGTTACAAGGGATGCACCTAGGGGTGCCGAACGTTTTGTTAAATCTAAGAGTGGAACCTGGGCGATAGGTCTTCGATCGATCTAAGGAGTCGTTGGCCAAATTGAGATCGTACAAACACTAGTATAGTGGCAGTCAAGGGTTGTTCAAAATAAAGTCCAATAGAAAAGGCTCATTGATAAATTAAATGGAGAAGAAAGGCTCTATCTACATCAAAAAAATGATTTTAAGCAGTACGTAATTGCTAGAGACTATGAAAACAAGCTAATTGTGACGGCCGCTATAAAGGCAGGTCGGAAACTGCGGAAATGTGACGATACGGGAAGAATATCTGGCAGTCTATGTGTCGCGTTGATTTTGGTTGACCGGACAGCGACGATAAGCGACGGGACTGGTAAACGAGAAAATGAGTAGACAGGCCGTTTAGTGCAATTAACCGTGAAAAGAGAGAGAAAGATCATTGGTGCTTACGGTTTACAATATAATGGCGTTTAATAGAACACCGTGTCAAAGCTATGAGTGTTACAGTCAGATCTCAAGTGGAGAATCAGTAGAATTGTTACGCGATCAGCTCCAAATAAGTTGTCCAAAAAAATTTGGCAAATATTTTTGACCAGGAAGAAGCCTTAGCGGTGGTAATACTACTACACAAACACCGTGGTTGACTTAGAACAACTAATAGATTACTGACTGTGAGGAGCGGTGTAACGCAATTAAGTTGCTGTCTCCTCGTGATTGAATATTTGAGGTTTGTTTGAGTTTGCATATTGATTAACTTTGTAATTCAGTATCGTACAATTTACAAACCGGTTGTGTGTTGATTTTGGGATTCGACTTTTTTCTGCGCGTTGCTCAAACACTGTTTACGCCCCATTCCTCTTCTGGACGACTCCAACACAATCCATGTATTTGATCGCCCACATTTGCCTGTCGTCCTTCAGCGTACAAAGAATGACCTGAATTCTCCAAGTCGATGATGCTGATCTTGGTGTATGTATTTTTATTCCGCCAAAAGCTCCATAATTACAGACAAGGTTTTCCTATCTCCTGGAAACTTCTCCTTGGACCATCATGAAACTCCATCTTGTTCGCAGTAACAGGCCTTAGGTTACAGTACTCCCACTCCTAATTTATCCGAACAGGCTTTGTATCGAATGGCAAGAGCCAAATAACAGTTAATCTATTGTGTCATTGGCTGAAGTTAAAAACAAGAAGGCTCTAACTTACACAACCCGTGTTAGACCATACCCGGAGTTCGCGCCTCTTATTATGTCTCATACGTTACTCTCGACTTTTGTCGCCGTAAACTAATCAGCGTCATTATACTAAACATAAAGCCGTTGTATCCCGTCCCCTGTGTTCCATGTACGCGGTGCCAGCCATTCCAACTCGACCCGCTGTGGTATTGCCGACTGAGGGCTAATTTGTCGTTTCTCCATAAAATAATCAGTCTCTTAGTATCCACCTTTTCCAGAATAAATTTACCAAAGTCTGTTCCTACCCATTGAGATAGAGCTGCCAGCCGGTCTGTCCCACATAAAAATAGTCTCTCACGGTCTAAGTATTCAACGTGATTTGCAGCAAACTATGGAACATGCTATCACTCCACATTCTCTGGCAAAATTACGGCGGGAACTGCATAACTTACGTAAAATTTAAAAAGCCATCGATTAAAGTAACGTTCGGTCTTCCTCTGATGCTTATAACAAAAGAAGATCTATTTCATAATTGTTTGATCTACGCCTTCAGCAAATCTCACTGCTCACTCAGATGTGTGCAGCTGTACCCTTGACCTATAATTTACAGCACCTCATTCTTCAGGCTTAGGCATTTTATTGCCTAGTTTGTCGTCGCGAATGCCCGTTGACGCAATGCCTGTTTACTGCTAGTAATATATTTCACAAAGCAGTCTGCCAGCTGTTTCATTGAAGCCATGTGATCCTTTCTTTTATCAGCCCTCAGTATTCATATTCACTAGGACGGCCCCCAGGTGGTCCTCACCTTTTTCACTGCTGTCTTCCATGAAAGCGGCCCATCAAGCATCATTTGGTCTATGGTAGGCAGCTGGAGACTTGAGAATTCCTGCCGTTAAATTATTCAACTAAATTTCCAACTGAAGCTGAAATGAACATCCTTGTTTGTGTTTCCGTCTAAAGACTACAAAAATGGTGCGCCTGACATCTAAAGGACCGGTCCGATCCTATATGCTATTTACTTTTGGATGTTTTCTAATAACTCCATTTAACTCCTTGAAATTGCCTGCTACCTCCCTTGGTGCAAGGCGCAGAGGGTTATACCGATTTGGAAGGCGTACATCGGGTGAGCAGCTCTCCGATGGATGATGGCGTCCGCCAAAATGGTGATGGAAGATTTGCAATCTGGGCACCGGTCTCAGATAACAAAACCCTAAAAAAATCGTGGGATTTTGATGGTCCCCTTAAAAAAATGCTTCCAGGTGCGTCATTCGGAATTTCATTGTCTCATTTGCAATTTTTCTCCATCAGCTGTACTATTCCATTCAGTTCTGCCCAGAATTGCGTCGCGTTCAGCGCTGTCTTTGTTAGTTTTGGTTCATCGTTGCATCTGTCTACGCATAAATGAAAACGGATAAGTATGACTTTACATTTCGTGCCATTTTGCTGCTTTAAATACGGCAGTAAACTCACCCCATTTTGGTTTCTGCTTGATTCGTTAGTGTAGCTGGCGGGTTGTGGAAGATTGTTGTTTCCGTGAAGGGTGAACTGTTAAGCTATGAGATTTGGGTTCCGTTGAATAACGTGCATAACGGTAGTTCTCACTGGGCGACCGTAAAAGTATTTTTACCGCCAGGTTTAAATTTTTAATAACAATAATATAATAACAATAATGTATATTTATCGATTTGCGAGATGCATGCGCAAGGCAATATCAAGATTTTAAATCGATGGTGCACGGGAAATACGAACAATACAAATCGAAGGGAGAGCGGGTGAGAGTGATCTTAAGTAATTTTAAAGGTTTGTTTGTTTTTGTATATTTCTTGACATACGAGAGACAGGGTAAGATCAAAACTGCGCAAAGAAGACAGTGCAGACACGGAAAGGAGAAACCAAACATACAATGCAATGTGATTTCGCTCACAGGATCATAACAGGCAATGCGATTTCCTGAGTACGGGTTTTCGAATTTTAGATCAAGCTAGATAATGGTTCACAAAGAATTTTCTGTGACTGATTTCCAATATTGCACTGCGAGTAACACTACGTTTGAATTCACCAAAGGTAGGCATCGCGGGCGCAAAGTACGGCTGGAGGGCAATGTCTGTCGCCGCCTGTTGGCCGGGATACTCGAGAATCAAGAGAGTTATATGGTGGAGATAAGAATCAATATGGATGTGATAAAGGAATAGAGAGGAGTGAAAACCAAAGCCAGTATAAAACTCGAAAAATCTGAAAGCAGAGTACCTGAATCAAGGAAGACGGCGAAAGTGAATGGGAATTGTGTGGTGCTAGGGCTGATAAATGAGGTTTGTCTCAAGCAATTTTGAATTCAAAAATTTCAGTTTGGTCTAGAGATGAAGGTGGCGTCGGAAAAACGGAAGGAGAACCGGAGCCAAATGAGGTGACGTCTCGTGGGCTCGTGTAAAGAACTGTTACCAGGAACATCGATCTATTGCCAAATTTTGCAGACCAGAATAGAAGTTGATGAAAAACGGCGGTCCTCAGCTGTTTTCGAATGTCAAGTTACGTTTTGAACGTCAGTTTATATCAGATGCCAATGAAAATATTGTCTTTCGTGATTCCGTTTTGTATGGATTTGTCAGAAGAATTTTGGGAAGGAGCAAGAGGAAGCTAGCATAAAATAGTGCGCGTGAACTTATGATCTACAGTGCTGCTTACATCGACCGTGTTGGTGGGTGGGGCTGACCGAGTGCTGGACACCCAGCCTGAAAACACTGTTTGAGGGTGAGCGCAGGAGGTGTAATTCGCCAACCCAGTTGCACCCGCACACCGCTGCAGCCAAGCTGCCCACCCGATGTGCGCCGGCCAGAGCGGTGGATATGATCGCTCCCCGCACTTTTGTGGTAACGCTTTCTGGCGTATGAGAATCGCCTTAGGAGGAGCCAAAGACGGGCTGAGGAACAATTGGTGCCAAATGTTCATTCTTTGTGTTTTAGTTCCGGAAACTTTAAATGGATGTTTGACTTTCTTTCATCGCTCGTGCTTGGACACGTTTGTGGATGGAAAGATTGAATCTTGGTAGACGCCGTCGCCATCTCATCCTCTTCATCCAAAAAGTCATTTCCGGCTTTGTACTCTTGTTCAAAATGGAGAAGGCGTTCTGATCATGAAGCTTTAGGAAAGCAATGGACACAATCAGGAATAAAAGAGACAGAAGCTGCTAAGCTTGCTATAGAAACCAAAGTATGCGCGTCTTATTCTTTGGATGAAGTAGAAAAGACTAACTTTCATAGAAAGTTAGCGAGGATCATCAACAGTGATGACGTTATGGCTCAAATGACTTTAGTGAAACGGATATCCACCTGGAGCAGTGAAATCCGTGAGATTTGCGAGCTCAGTACTGAGGCATAATCACTAGGTCGGCAGTGTTGGCGCATTAAAGAGGTTATTGACCAAAGTAGCTCTGCTTAGACGCAAAATGCCGCATTTTGATGGATCTTTAACACACTTTTTCATTTGTTCGACAGTTTCATGGGCAGATAACTTCACATTCAGGTGATGAAGATCAAAAATGTCAAAGACGCTATTCAGAATTGTCTGATTTACGCACCAGATGGAGGATACCACCGGGCCAGGGGCACATCAGAAGGAAATTTTGGTGAACCTCATCTAATCGTCCGGACAGTGTTGGATAATAATAAAACACCCGCGATGGTCACCCCAGAGGCAGAGCTCTTGACGACTTGTGCTAAAAGGCCCATCTATTAAAAGACGCCCTGCAGCAACAGAGACGGGCGGCGCATCTCAGTTCTGTACGCGTATCTGAGATGAAAACTTGATCAAAGACCATTGGTCAGGTGATAAAAATCAAGGAAATTTGCATCTCATCAAAGTGACGGAAAATGCAAGAGCACAGTTTATTTATATGCATTGATGCGCAGTGGCATGAAGCAGAAGGTATGATAATTGATGCATGGTGCAAAAGGAGGCTCAACCACTTTAGAACTTACATGCAATAGTGGCGTTCCAGGGGACTCACTGAATTTCGCATTGGAAGTTCCACAATTGCACTAGAAGACGAGAGTGATCTGAAAGCATGCACGATGAGCGGGCTGCCTTATGGGACAGCACCGACAGTCAAAACCCTAGAGAAATAGAAGTTGGTGTGAAGGTAGTAACCATCTTTGGATGAAATAAAGTGAGGACAATTACCAATGAAGCTAATATCGCGGTGGGAATGTTTAAAAGCCCGGCACGTCGGGTTCGGGACAAGGAGAAAATTTGAATGGCCGAAATTAAAAACGGACTGTGATAATGTGGGAGGAAAAAGCATCTGGACTCTATAAGCACAAACGGCAGGAAAATATATGTGGCAGACACGTGAATGACGAGGTATTTTAATGACAATTAGTCTATAGATCGGCAACCATGGTCTATCACGAGGAGCTGATGCGTTTTGTTTTGGGGGTGGGGTGATGACCAGGTTGAAAGGTAAACAATGAAAAACGTGATACTGAATATTAAAGGCGTTTGTGTGCGTTTCCCGTAATTAAACGACGCATTTTGTTTGCAGCTCACTGCTTGTGCATTCCACAGTTTTAGTGTGGGATCCGTGGGATGAATGAGCTCAGAAGGGCCCCGTAAACTCTTAACTCTGAGGTTCCGGACAGCGAGATATAATGCAGTTCAGAAACGATTAGGAATCCGAATGGGATGCAGGTGCACGCTAGGGTTCAGAGAACTGCATGTGGACTGATTACGCCGTGACTGATAGTGTGTAACATCCGTTTTTAATAGCATGCAGGAGACGGTCCATCGGTAAAAGACATTAGAGCCAGGTGGGTATTACTGAGCGATAGCAGCAATTTTCGGTTACCCGGATTTCATCAGATGGAACTATCCTGTGGAAAAGAATTGAAATCTCGGGCGACGAACAAAGGGCATGCCCGAAAACAGAAGATGAAGGGAGACGAACAGTCTGGAAGGCATCCGACATGGTACTTGCATTATAATGTCCTGACTCGTGCGCACAAAGCTGGTCTCAATTAGGCTAAAATCCATGATGGAAAAATTAATATATATATATTGTACATTCGTATATTTCTCGGATACTTCGAGAGGCATGCTTGGCTGCGTGACAAAATGTTACAGGGCTATTGCAGGTCACTTTGAAAAAGCAAGTAAACATTTGGGTACAAAATAAGAAGAAAAAGCAAAAAAGGCATATCAAGAGGAACATGGTATTTATACGCACCAAGGATGAGTATCACAGGTGCAGAGTTCATCTGAACGATGATGGCTGACGTGAGTTGTGCAGTATTCGGATTTAATGGGTCTATAAAATGGATATGAATGTTAAAATGTCATGAAGAAGGTCTCCAAAGACCTTGAGTGCAAGGTAAAACTTGTCAACGGACCAAAACAGATGGCGGGACGAGTACCGATGGCCGGTAGGTACCCTGCATTATAATGGATAGGAAAGCGTGTCGGCCAACTTGCCAAGGATCCTGGAGCCAAGAAAATGGTCGAAAGCCTTTTGAAAATGCGGAGGGACGAAGAACACTGGTGAAGTGTTTTGGCTAACTATTGTTCGAAAACATGAGGAATGGAAACGTCGCTAGCATTGAAGAGTGACGATTGATATGATATGCGTTGAATAATATATCTGACGCTGGTAAGCCAGTGCGAAACAAAAACCGGCTTCTTTGCTCTTTTGCCTGCATTTGTAGGCTCAGCTGATAGCAATGGCTGGTATGGTGATAGCCGTGGATGTAGGGATGAAAATTGGGGTTGATGTTCGCGATAGACGATAGTGGCGGCATCTTGAACAAGGATCTAAGTGTGGATGGCGATTGGATGTCAACGTGGTGGGCATGTTAGCCACGGGTGGGTAGCTCCAGCAGTAAATCTGTGCATTTGGGAGGACTTGTCCGCTCAAAGAGTCACAGGCTTTGTAGATCATATTATGTGGCCTCGATATCTAGACGGACTTGCAACAGGGTCATCAGTCTGCGTCGGTGATTCATGCGGATTAGAAGCAATGTTCACTTCATCGCCGCCGTAGGGCAGGCCGTATTTGTGCGTCCTGGGATGGTTGATCTGAGCCTTGGGTCAGCTTGCCTTCAAGGTGTGTCGAAACGTGCGAGGATGGGACCAGAAACTGGATGGTAGACCCTTGGCGAGGTACAAATGCAAGCGCACGGAACGGAAAAAAAGAGAGATGGTAGTCCGGAGGTATTCCGGCTGGGGGTTATGGTGCGTGCAAGTATAAGAAAAAAAGTGATGAATATTATGTAAAGGGAGGCATCAGTTGGTGTCGAACTTCTCGCTTAGAATAATCTAATTGTCAAATTCACGCATAAGAAAGGATTTAGATTAGGACACTAAATATTAGTTTTGGAGTAGGTTAGAATGTGATATGAGTATGATTTTATATGCCTTGCTGCATGCTTACTAAACGAGATAAGGAGTCAGGTGAAAAACTGCGCTGGCTGGTTTCATCGACGGAGTTTTTTCTGCCTATACCTACAGTGATTTGTACTTGTGGAAACTACTGCTAAAGCTAATACTAAAAATTGACCACACTTTGTGAAGTGGGTTGAGATAAGACCTCGAGCTTTGTATTACTCAGTACCCTAGGCCCGTCTCATTGGCTTTTTTCTACTGGAGTGTAAAGATCGTACATGTTTAGCAAATTTTGTATGGTTAGTGCTTTCCTAATTTTATTTTTAAAGCTAACGGAGGCAGGAGAAATCATCCTTATTTTTTGGGGTAGTTTATTCCGCAGGGATGAATATTCGATGATAAAGAATTTTTTCCTAACTACTATCCTCGACATGGGAACTGACACCAAGAACTCAGCTTGATGCACGCCATAGGAAAAGTTATTTCTTACCTGAGGTGCGAAGATGCACCCACTTTAACCAATAAATGTGAAAAAGGAGAGGTTGATGTGAACTCGACGCAGCCATAAAGAATCGAGGTGTAGTTCTGTGCAACGTTCCATGTAGCTTAGCAGGAAGGAGCAGCGCAAAAGTCGTCTTGTAAATGTTCGTTGAACATTCTCAATCTCGAGTGTGTCATCCTGCAGCATTTTGGAACACACGATGGAACAGTAGTCCAGGATAGGTCTTACGTCCGTTTTATAATCAACAGCTTGCTTTCCTGGTTTCTAAAAGTTCTGTGCACCAGCCCAAGTAGTCTCCTAGATTTTGCAACTTGTATCATGGTGTGTTCTGAGACGTTGCATGTGCTGGAGTAATGCAAACCCAGGTCTCCGACAGTGTGAGGGGAAGGAATGACTTATTGGTCATTCTCAAAGATTTCTGTAGGAATGCGGCATTTGTACGCGAGGATGCTGCTTTTGTGGATCGAGAATTTCATCGACCAAGCCGCGCACGTTGAACCAAGCGATAGCAGACCATAGTTTTTATCACCTTTGATGGTGTTGAGGCCACAAGGTGGAAACGTGTGTACAATTTTTCTATCGTCTGCAAACAGAAAAGGAACACCATGCCTAATTATGTGAAAAATGTCGTTGATGTACAGCAGAAATAGTAGTAGACTTAGTAAGCTTCCTTGAATAACACAACTAGTAACCGAACGACGCTTGGATAGGGCTCCATTTGAATTTACTACCTGCGTTCTACAGGCCAACTAAGAAGAGAACCAAGCCAGAAGGGGGGTTTTATGCTGTAGCTGTTGACTTCCATGAGAAGCTTGCGAGGGGATAATCGACCAAAAGCCTTTGCCATAATTAAGAAAGTCACAATCACCGACTTTCCGTCGCTGGCAGCCTTCGTCACTATGTTTAGGAAATCAGTCATGCACGTACAACAGGATTTGCTTTGAAGGAACCCATGTCGACCGGCTTTAGTGAGGACACGATCGAATAAATAAGTTCTTAGCATTTTATTATCCTTTCCATAATGCAAGAGAAAACTGAGGTGTGATTTCCTGGTCTGTGAATAGATGGCTTCTGCCTTGAAACGTTTTTGTGAATTGGGAAAGGGACAGAAGTTTTCCATTGGTGGGTGAAAGTGCCAAAATTTGAGGAAGAATTAAGTAGATAGGTCAAGATTATAGGGATGTCTTCGCCCCCAAATTTGAAGGGGGTTGGGGGAAGGTCATCTAGTCCAACGTGGAAAGACGGTCTTACTTTTGACAATAGTGGTTTAATATCACTTGGGTGGAAAGAGAATCTTGGAGAGGAAGCAGAAGGGACTGGGGGGAGTGTCCGGTATAATGGTGTTGTCGTCAATTGTTATGGAGGCGACGAAATAATCATTGAACACATCTAAAATCATTAGAGGGTCATTTGAACACGTGCCCCTGAATATGACTGACGTGATGGGCGTACTAGTTAGGGAGTTGTAGTAGTTTTGCCAGCGCTACAGCCCCGTTGGTAGAGCGTAACGGTTGAAGTTCCTTCTTTTGGAGAGAATCGGAAAGTGCCTTGCTTTCCTTAGACAGACGGCTCATTTGCAATATCCGAGGAAAATCTTTAGTTTTTTTAATCTTGTTTAGATCAAGGAGTACTGTTTTGAGGCGATCCAGGGTGCTCAACCTTTTCGGATTGAGCCACAGTGGGTTGGATTGATTAGATCAAAGCACAGACTTAGAGTTGCATAAAATTGATTGCTGGCCAGTTGGGCAACCACCGATAGAAAGAAACGGTCCCAATTCTGGCTACGAACTATGGAGAGAAGATGGTTCCATGAGGCTCTGTGGTATGGTTTAGTGGGAGCTAATGACAAGAAAACGGACGTGGAAACTGAGAACTTGCAAACAATTTGGGAATAATCACATCGGAGTAATTTGTTGTCTATGGATGTAAGCACTTGTGTTACGCCAATTTTGAAGATAAAATCTAGAGTACTGTCGGCCCTCGTGAGTAATGAAACATGCTGTGTCCACCCACCCAGTCGTACACTGGAAACAAAAGCAGAAAGGTATTTTGAGGAGGAGAAAGAAGATCAACAAATCCCTGGGGCGTTAAAGTCGCCCGCTACTATCTCAGGGCCTGGAAGGTCGGCAGCCGCGTTAAGCGCCAATTAGCGGTAAGAACTCTGATTGATTCGTACTAGGGGGACGGTAGATGCAACTGATCAGTAAGTCCTGATGCCCGATAGCCACAGCCAGCCAGACAGAATCTTTCAGGTTATTAAAAGTTGGGTGACTGTACCATGAGGCTGAAAGAGTGTCTGTTGTGTATATGAGACAGCCTCCTCCATGCTTATTTATCCTGCCCTTCTTAAAAGCATTGTAACCAACTGAAGCAATGTCCCTGTCTGGGATATTGTCGGTCAGCCATGTCTCAGTGATAAGAATGAAATCATATCTACGTGTATACATCAACAGGCTTAGCGTTTTCACCTTATTCAGTATCGAGTGTGCATTTAATGGTAGTAATGAAAATGGCTCAGTAGTAGTAGCAAGTGAATGTGGATAAGTAGAGTAAACTTCATCATGGGCATATGATTTCATTTGGGGTGGAAAGTCACTGCGAAATAAGCATGGAAGAATGGATCTTGGTGGTAAGGCCTTTGGGTGCTCATGTCCTGTCACGCCTGATTCATAAGCTAGGGTAGGTTCCGACCTCTTCTTCGGTATAAGCGCTGAGCAACGTGCTTTTGTTAGAGAGTGAAGAGGATGTGCAACGGTAGTGGAGGGTATGGTATGGCTGAGGGGGAAAACGGGTAAAATAAAGGGCATTCTGAAGGCATTTGAAGCAAATCAATAGGTGGCAGGATGTTGGAAGACCTAGCTTCTAGCTGACTGGAGGCCTCGCGGTTTGGTCTGGGAAGGTGGAAGAGTGGGTGTAGGCAGGTAGGCAGGTAAGCTTAAGCATTGTATTTATAGTCTGAAGGTGGTCAGTCAGCGGTAACTGGGAAAAGTACGGTTTTGTTCAGAGTTGCATACGATTTATACGTACGTTTGGGGGAACAAGTAACGGGCCAGCACTACGGAAGTCAGTTTAAGTTCTGGGACCTTAACCGGGGTTGAAGTTAGAACTAATAAGTAACGTCTTTGGATGGGGCAGCGAGAGATGGTTCTTAGTGCTGCGGGGTTTGTTTGTGGCGCCATAATGAGGAGATTGAGGCCTAATGAAGTTAGCCATACCTCCTAATTGGACTGAGTTATGTGACCGTGGTAGATCTAATGGGACAGGACACAGCACCGTGCTATTATTCATGGGCTTGACGGGGATCTTAGGAGATGAAAGAGGTATGTGTGTCTTACTTGGACCCCTTTTATTGAGGAGGTTCACAAAATTGTTCGTTAGAGAAAAGTCGCTTTCCTTGGTGTCAAGCACATCAATAGTCATTTGGGGGCCTGCAGCCTGTGGTGGCAGGTTGTATTATGACGGTGAACTGCAGATGCTGGCCTTGCCGATCGTATTGTAGAGCGGGTGCGGGGTGGGTGTTCGAGCCTAACTGAACAATGTGACGTTGAGTTGCTGGGGCCTATGTGGGGGCGTTTGGACGGGGGCTGAAATGTGGGGAGCGAGCTCGATATGTCTAGGTCTACAACGGTGCAGCATGAACCCGTGGACGGTATTGGCTCTAATGAAATTCTCTTAGTCCGTCGAACGGGTGAATATTTTGGAGACAATGCCCGTTTCAGGTGGCTCCGCTGTAACGGGACGTGCATTGTTTGGTGGTGGCATCTTGAAAATCACTTGCGTGTGACTAGAGTCGTGCGAACTTTTGGCAAAGATCTCCCTCTGGAGAGGTTTTGTCTATGGTTATTTTTATGTTTTTCAACGGTGTAGTTGCAGCAATGGCGCTTTGCTTGCTGCTGAATAGCTTTGCTGGAATTTTGTCCAGAACTGCACCATAAAATGCAACTGACGCTGTGTTCGCTTCTGCAGCCTCACCATTATACACTTTATGCGCGCCATGCCGGTAGCTGCCATGAGATGATCTCTATGGAAATTCATAGAAATACGACCAGAGATGCTAAAGACAATAACGTTACATGACCTGTCCGCTATACTCGATGTTTCGGACGCCAGCTCATCCAGAAAGTTTCCAGGGGCCACCAGGTCATGCTTACCCAGCCGTGTTTCAAGGTCGATGAGATGGAAAAGGGGTGCAAGCTTTGAGATGGCGCGCTCCAATTTGGTAACATGCTCCATCAATTGGGTAATCTTTCAGAGACGTGTCCTGTCATAGGCTTCACTCACTTGGTCATTAAGTATTACGGAGCACTGGCTCACTGTTCCCAAACAAGGGCCAACTTTGGAGCGTCTTGTAGAGTTCGTTGCACGAACACTGTCATTGGCGCGTTTGGCTGGCTGATGAACACCACGAGCCATTCTGCTCTTTCTCGGAACTTTATTTTGAGATTATAACCTAAGTAAGGTTGCGAAAGTGGACCACTTATAGTTGTTACAGCTATAGAGATGACGGGATACTGTGTGTAATCGGGTTGGCACAGTTCATGCAATAGAACTGCTGAGGTCTACTGAAAAACGACGTAACTTCTGAATACTTCACGAGAATAAGTGAGCATCAACGGTGGGGAGCAGGTTATAAGTCCACAAAATGGGCCAGAATGTGACTTAAAAAGGCAATAAAACCCTATGACAGACGACAGCCGTTAAATGACTGACTAAATTAAATAATATAACATAATGTGACGCAAAGCAAAACGCCGTGGGTCACACTGTACGTCTGAAAGCAGGTCAATGTTGAGGAGTATGGAAACGTGTGGATGGAGAAATGAGTAGGCAGACCGATAGTCGTATACCCTCTTGAGGCAAATAAATAGGCCGATTGAATTTTTGCCATATGGAATAAAAGCGTTTAGGCTGAAAACAGGTCACAGATGGAAATGTGGCTGTGCGAGCTTAGACAAAAATTAGCAAAATAAGTAGGCAGTGATCAAATCGAAAATTTCAATAGTCAGAAAAACCAAGCTAATTTTTATGTCTAAGGAAATGTTTCTTACTTGGCGAATAATGCCAGAATAACAAAACAGAAGATACAACTCACAACGTGGGACTTATCAATCTGCAAAACTGTGAAAAGAGAAACTCAACGAGGAATAATCACAGCACATTATGGTGAGTTGCTCAGGAACGCGGCTGAAACCCGGTCGCGGTTTGTCAAAATACGTGCTAGATATGGGACAGTGGAGTTCCTGTAGATATTGATTCTGGACGGTATGAAACGAAAGGCGGATCGTGTAGAAATATGCGAGCGGCACTTTGAAAGATCGTTGTGGAGAGGATGCGTGGGATCAAAAGGAATTTTGTTAGCAAATTTCTCACATGCTGATAAGTGTTGATTACATAGATTTAGGAACAAATCAACTAGTGGTACGAAGGACACCCAGTCGATAATTAATAGTCTCTGGTGAAGAATTTTAAAGTCTTTTCTAAGTAAACGTGGAAAAATAACAGGAAGACAGTAAACAAGGATTGGAAAACACTTTGGTATACAAATCGGGAGATGGTGCTTTGTTTAACCTTGTAGTGTCGAAGCTTCCCGATTTGGAATGACAACCGTCGGAGAATCTTTACACAGGTAGAGATGTGAGTAGTCCACTTCGGATTCTTATCAATAGTAACTCCTAGATATCTCGCGGAATAAACCGTGAATTGACGGAATACCTTTCGGATGGGTAAGCTGACCGAGAGGGAGAGAGAGAGAGAGAACATACATTCGGAAAATTTAGATGTATTGAGATTTAAACCAGCTCGTGCAGAGAAGTCGTAAACAGCAGATAGGTTGTTGGACAAACTTTGAAGATCATCGTTGCTCAAAACGGCTTGATAGAGGATCTAATGTTGTCAGCATGCGCAAACAGTTATAATCTAGTGTATTTCTCGAAAACTTTGTGAGACATGCTTCGTTGTGTGGTCAGGCGTCGCAATCGTTTAATACGGCCTATTGAGCAGCATAGATCGAAGACGGGGTCAGAAAACGGGTGAGTTCATATTACATACGGTTACCAGAAGGTTAGCGTAATTACTGTTTCGCGCATTGCTGTGCATCTAGATGCACCATTGGCGCATAGCGCAGGCGCAAAATTCGGTTGAAGATTAGTGGCAGATGTCAAGATGTGGCCGAAGTTTTCAAAATTTAACAAGTTTATACAATGTCCATGGAAGGTAATCTGCGGCAAAACGTCGGCGAATCATGTGACAGGTGAACAATTTGCAAACCTGGCTGAAACAACTGCAGGAAAGAACGTGGGTGGACAATAAAGGGGTAAAATCAACTTGGGGATGGAAGGTAAAGATTATTCGTTGTACTGTAGCTTCTGCAACCAATCCGTTTGGAAGTGTGAGGCGGCGCAGAATAATAACATGCATTATTGTGAATCATCTCATGAAGGCGCTGCGGGAGAAAGTTTCACCAAGTGCGAGGGGGATAGTGCATAGTAGTGTGCACTACGGTAGATAAAATATCCAATAGCAATGTTCAATGAGTTTGGATCTATTTGGCTCACTTCACTGGTTCATCGTGTTGTCAGTGGTCACATTGAGAATAATACCCCGGGGGGTTCGGAGAAGGCATCCGAGGAATGATGATGTCTGAATGGCAGGGTTTTATATGTGGATGACTTCATAAACGTTCACCGTTAACCTGACGGGCGTGTCATCAGCATCTAGGTCAAGGTATGTACGGAGGAAGATTTGTCTACTCTTGGCACCTCTCCATCGGAGGTCACAATGCGCAGCCTCTAGTTCCTAGCGGACTTGTAGTTAGGACCGCAATTTGTCATTGGCGAATCATGCTGGTTACCGTCTTCCATTTGTTTTCACTTGACCTAAAGCGTAGATCATTTTGACTGACCGGAGTGGTGCAGGCGGTGCGTCTAAACAGTCTAAAAAATGGAGGAATCAGCAGTATGGAAAGTATTCCAGCTGAACGACTATGGCGCGTGGCAAAGAAAATGTAAATGAGTACATAAAAGTGCTGAGAAAAATGGAAGTGGATGGAAAAGCGGGATATAGATCCTTAATATTTGCACGTCTGCGAGTTGGAAAGCGTCGGGTATAGTCGTGTGCCAAGCTTGGACGCCCCCTTAAAATTGTTCGGACTATTCTATTTACCCAGCGATCAGAAAGAGTTGTTCTTGGGTATCACCCATATAACACTGACATATTAGGTTCCCTTGTGCTCTTAGTTGGAGTGTTGTTTGGAAAGCAGAGGCTAATTAGACATGGGGAATGGATTAGAGCTTGGGCCCTAGATAACCTACTGAATTCAAATGGGTCAGGAAGTAGGGTACCCATTTGGGCTCCGGAGAGTACAAAGGGTAACAGGCTGAGAGAAATTCGAAGAGCTAGGTCGTAGGGACGGAAAGAAGTAAAAACAATATCGTTTTTTGGAAATATCTAGAGGAGAGAAATTACGAGAGTGGTTCGTTGCCCGTGACTTAAAGCAGTGCGGCAAATGTTGAATGGGAGCTGTCGCTGGTATGAATTAACCATTACAAAAGTGGATTAGGGACTAGGTCGGAGGATTTTCCGTCAGCTAGTTTTAGAATAACCATTATTGATAAAACCCTGGCATTTCTTATTTTACCAGTGTGATGGTTGATATACACTTGTGAAAGAATAGGAAGCAAGCAACGAAGACAGCGGTAAGATGCTTGAATTTGATTATATGAAGGTTGCTGTAGTTTGAACATGATAGTCTGACGGCTGTTGTAGAGGTCCCGAGCATGTGTGCTCGGCGTGTATATGGGAGACAAGGGAGGTGGGGTGGAAGTACAGGTGGGTGGGAACATAGGTAGATATGGACAGCCTATAGCGCTAATGCCGCACTGTGCCTACAGCATGGGAACCAGCGGCGTATCGGGTGAACGCATGTATTGTGGGGTTTTCACTTTCAGAGAACCGGGTCTTGGCTGATGAAAAACAAACCCAATGCTGAAGATGGCCCATTACTTTCACGGCCCAAAAATAATATTTTGTATTTATTTGTTCCCATGAGAAGGGTGGTTGAGCCCGTATATAAAATTTCCATAGCTCCTCCGCCCGATTAGTTTTCTGGTATTGGCAATTTTCAGACACCGCTGAAGGTAGTCTATTTTGTTGAAATGCGTGAGCCACGGACTTGATGGTATAGCCAAAGGGGGGTTTACTGCACGAAGCCACGGAAACTAAAAGTAGGGATAAGGAATCACATGGAGGAGCACGAATACTGTTTTGGATCACGTGCCAGGGGTATGAAGGGGGCCAGTGCATAGCCTGATTGCATTTCGTGACCAACACAGCGCCACTCAAGCAGGCCAGGTGAAGGAAAAGTAAGTTATATGGAAGAGTACAATTCAATGTTGTTATATAGTGAAACGACTGGCAGCTGTAAAGGCTAAACAGACATGGTGAATGTTGTGAGGCGGAACGCAGTAAGAGGAAGAGAGCAACCAACGGAATAATAAAGGTAGGTAAAAAGATTACAGAGAACCTAGAATGCGTCCTCTGATGAAATGTCTACGAAGAGAGAAACTAGTTCCGGAAATACCCAGCATAAATACAGGGTCCTTCATGTTGGCAGAGTCACTAAGGAGCAGAGAAATCTATGGGGAAAGGAACTAGGGATGAAAAGACCTATATAAGGAGTGTTAATCGCGTTGATGGCTGCCACGGAATCCAGCATCCTTTTGCTTCCACGCACCTTAATGATATTTAGTGTCGTTGGCTGAGGTCCATGTTTTGGAGAATTTACTGTAGTAACTATTAGAATCCTGAACCAACTTCGTGCGCCCGAGTCTCTGAGAGATAAGGGTCGTATATACGAATAATGGTTTGAACAGTAAGTAGTTTTCGGACTTCATTTTTGAAGGCGATGTTAGACGAAGATAAGAAACGCAACCATTAGGGCAATGAATTCCACAAGGAACAACGTTTCATAATAAAACGGTCCGACCCGGGGTTCGCTAATAATAAAAACTCGGTTGGTAGGGTGACCAGGGTAGTACTGAGAAGAATGTGGGTGAATGGGAAATCGGGGAAGACATATCCATGGTATTTGCACGTCTGCCAGTTGGGAAGCGTTGGGCCTAGTGATAGGCCAGGGCTAGGTCCTCCTAAAATGGTTACGACTATTCCATTTACCCACCGATCAGCGAGGGATAATCTTCGATGTCGTCCGTATTACGCAAGTATACTAGGTTCTTTTACGCCCGGAGTTGGAGTGTTATGGAAAGCCGGGGTGGGATATGAATTTAGAAATCGATGGCTGACTCATAGGCACGCTCTTCCGAGATAGGGGTGTTGGTCAATTGAAGGACCTGGGTGACACTTAGGTAAGCATTTAAGGCAGCCTCAAAACTGGATTGGTTCTGCATGAACCGAATGCTAATGGGAAGTTTGCTCCACAGTTTGGCATAAACAACAAGGGAGAAATGCGATCGTAAGGCGGATTTGACGATCAGTGTATAGATGGTTAGAGACCTGTGACGGAGAGGGTAGGGGCTGGCGGAGGAAAATATAGGTGGTTCACTGGAGAAGGAGCGCCTATTCACCAGGTTGTGCGGAAAGCCCATGTTAATTTCCAGTCACCGCAGCCAAAGTGGCTTAAGTTTGAGGGCTAGACAGCCTTCCTTGTAATTCAGAGTCATCGACCAACCTATCACTTGTTTAGTGAAGCGTCCTCGAATAATTTCAATTGAGATCCTATCCGACTTTGACATGCTGGAGTATATCAAAATGCCATACTAAAGAAGTGGACGAACGAGCGTTTTATAAGTGCTGACGATGCTGTCGGATAGTTTCATTGGGCGAAAAATCAGACTTACATTTTTCCTAGCTTTAGCCGACCGAATAACTACGTGCTCTGAGAAATTTAAAGAGGCTGGGTAGTCGAGACCAAGGTCACGGATTGAGGATTAACATGCAATAGGAGATCCACGTAGCAAAATTTAATCTTTAGTTAGCGTACACCCATACGTGAGTATTTTGCTTCTATCTGTGTTGAGGCTCATCATCCGGGAAGTAAGCCAGTCGTCCAAAGCAGACAAATTGGCACAAATGTCTCTAACCGCAGTACTAACTTGATTTGATTTAGGAGAGCAAACTATTTTTATGTCATCAGCAAACAGGAAAGGAACACCGTGAGTTAGTGAAACTGGCGCATTGTTAGTATACATACGGAATAGCAGGGGACCAAATACGCTGCCCTGTATGACGCCACCAGTAATACGTCTGGGATTGGAGGTAATGCCGTCAATGGAGTCCACCTGTGATCTTTGGGTTAGGTAAGACGAGAGCCAGGATAGAAGAGAATCGGTGATGCCAAAGGAGCTAACTTTGGATGAAAGGTGCTGATGAGGGACACGGTCAAAGGCCTTAGACATATCGAGGTAGATGACTGCGAATGCCATACCCCTGTTAGCTAGGTAAGTTAGAAGGTTCAGAAAGTCAAACTTACAAGTGCAACAAGAACGTGATTGGAGAAATCCGTATTATTTTGGAATTAGTAGGTTTGGTGGCTACGAAAATGTTTACTATGGATCATTTTCAACCTTTCTGTGAACCCGAATATAACAGGCATGTGGTTTTCGCGACGGTATTTGGACATATCACGAAAAGATCACTTTTTATGGATACGGGTTATTACCAATTGCTTCCAGTTGAACGGAAATACCAGAATTAATTGAAAAGATATGGATGTTGATCGGCAGCATGGGTAAGTCAGTGGCACAACAAAGAACACATTTTGGAGGGATGTCTTCAAGGCCCTG
Organism: Fasciolopsis buskii; assembly: GCA_008360955.1. Lineage (NCBI taxonomy): Eukaryota > Metazoa > Platyhelminthes > Trematoda > Plagiorchiida > Fasciolidae > Fasciolopsis > Fasciolopsis buskii. Next base: position 24,425 of record LUCM01009140.1, read on the forward strand.
GCGAGACTCTGGCTTGAAGTTAGCTAAATTTCATGCAGTAGTCTTAGCGCCAAAGAACACCGTAGATTATGTGGGGCTTTTCCTGTCCTGTGGTTAGGCCAGATGGCTGATTGCAGCTGGGTCCACAGAGAAGACGAAATATTGATTGAACGCCTCAGCTATGAATTTTGTGTTTGTTACAGACTCAAACTTAGAATACAATGTGAACTTCACCAAGGGGTTGCTGTCATGAGATCATAAATTATATATTTCGGAAAGTAGTATGAGATGATTTTTGTGACTCAGCGACCCAGATCATTCTTTCCCATAGAGAGACAGTGTAAGACACATGGTGAGAAAAAAAACCTGGAAAGTCAAGTGTCAATAAAAGGTTGACTTGAAACACAGCATATTTGACTTTCAAGGAGGCATGCTGACAATGCCTGATTCTGTTTATTCGTTCTTTTATAGCCAGTTTCGAGAAGCAGCTTGCAGAGGAAATTAGTTGGTTAATTGCTGATATAGTTAAATAATAGAACAGATGGAAGAACAGAACTGTGAGGCACACATGAATTGTTAATTAACGGTTTTGAAGTTTTGCCGTTCATTCTTGTGCATTGGGTTCGGTTAGTAAAGTATTCAAACAACCAAATGTTTTAGGTTAAGTAGAAGAGGCCTTGGAACGGAATCTAGTGCGGATAGCTAGTCTAAAAATGCTCAACGAACGGATTTCATTGGCCCATGTAAGGACCTAAATTGTGGTGAATTAGGGAGACGGCGGCATCTAAAGTGGACCTGGTAGATTTATTTTCAACCTAATGATCTTCATGAGGATGCACGGATGGGCGCATTCGCCTAAGTATAGCATTCCCCGTCAGTTTAAGGCGGGATGGTGGTAAGGCAATTGGGTGAAAGCGTTTTGTTAAAGCAGTAATACTGTAAATACATCCGTCTGCGCCACAGCATCATACATTAAAAGAGCTGGAGATAGGCTGTCAGAGTCAACCCCGGGTGGTAATCTTAGTGATGCGCGGATAATCGAGCACCTCATCCCTAGAAAATCCTCTCACACCATGAGCCTGTCCAAATATGACTGGTTTTTGACTGGAAGAATGGTTGAAAGAATTGTAACTAGCGAACGTTTTAATTTTGGCTCGGGTGAAGTCGACCGGCGATTCCGAGCGTGATTTCAGAATAAATACTTCCCACGTTTTGGATAGCATTCAGAAGCTTCAAAGCAACGCGTAGCCCAAATAGATGCGCAGCCCAAGAAGGACCAAGATGGCCGCGCAAGTTTTACAGGTCCATTGATACGTTAGAGAATAGGTACACAACAGACATACCTCTAACAGTAAACCTCTGTCTCTATCCAGCCAAAAGATAGTAAAATACACGACAAAATCCGCGCTAGAAAAGGAACGCTTGATGGAAGAGAATGGACAAAAAGCTCCTTTCTTCCGATTCAATCAAGTACAAGAGATTCTATACAGTTGATCAGGTCCAACGACATTTGTCTGAGAGTGACGGCCAAAAATCCCTATGAACAAACAGAATGTATGCATTCGACAAACGTGAGCGATAAACCGTAATTGGACTGTAACAAAACAAGCTGCTCCAAGTCAAGTGACCCGTGACTGAACCAAAGATGCGTACCATGGCTTCAAATAAAGAGCACAGAGACGAGACAGCGGGGTTTGATTCATCGAACAGCAACTGAAATCAGTGTCATTACGAGCACGTTGGGCGTAAAATATTAGGTATACAGAGAGAAGCTAAATGAAGAGGAGAAATGCATTTTTAAATAAACTAGATTTTGCATCGACCGCCAAAATTCTTTTGTGTAGCAGCTGGTCCAGAATAGTAGTCGGCTCAGGCTGACCCTCCTTGTCTTCGCTCCCGACACACCGCAGTTCATAGAACTTGCAGCAGTAAGCCTGCTGATTCCATTTCTGTGGAGTAAACGAGGAATTAAAGCAGTAAGCTTGCATAACCCCCAGCGTGGGACAGCCCTGTCAGTCGGTGCCTTCAAATAAGCAAAATTTCATATGTCTCTATACGGGACGCCATTAGCTGCACGGACGTTTACTGTTCGAACTAGACCGCCGGTGACATCCTGTGTTGTTTCTCACTATGATATACGTTTAGTTCTAGACGTGGTGCCGATAAACTTTCTCTAGTAAACCTTGCAAGGTTCGACAATGCAGTCGATATCATGATGCCGGACCAGTTTCTGCAAATCAGTTTTCTGTCCAAACAATTAAAAACGATATGGACTGCCAAAGTGAAATGCAAGAACCAACCCAAGCCAAATGCAGCTGCCGTAAAACTATTTAAATCAAGATCCAACCACATTAGGCTCTTGGATGCTTTTATCCAGAGTAACACTTACCTCGACAAATCTCAAGAAAGCGCTGAGTTAGTTAGCATATTATTTGCCTCATCCCTAACAACTGGCAGTAATCTTCCAAACCCGTGTCTACCATGCTCGACCTCGAAAACATTCTCAACGATTTCTTTCTTACCGAAAGAGGTAGCTTTGTTAGTGGGGAAAACATAGGACTCGTTAACTCCAGCCACATTTCGACCAAGTGGACATATTTCAATGTCGTTGATATATATATTCAACTTCTGTCCAATGTGGTATCTTTCCCTCCCAATGGAGAACGTCTGCCATAATTCTCATATACATGAAAGGCACGAGACTTGACCCAGCAAACTATAGACCGATCAACCATGCCCCGATTGCCTCCAGAATCTTTGACCGCTTGATTTAAAAGCACCTCACAACATTTCAGGAATTACGCTGCTTACACCGCCCTCGCCGTTTGTTCTCTTTTAGTTGTTCTAAGTCAACCACGGTGTTTGTGTAGTAGTATTACCACCGCTAAGGCTTCTTCCTGGTCAAAAATATTTGCCAAATTTTTTTGGACAACTTATTTGGAGCTGATCGCGCAACAATTCTACTGGTTCTACACTTGAGATCTGACTGTAACACTCATAGCTTTGACACGGTGTTCTATTAAACGCCATTATATTGTAAACCGTAAGCACCAATGATCTTTCTCTCTCTTTTCACGGTTAATTGCACTAAACGGCCTGTCTACTCATTTTCTCGTTTACCAGTCCCGTCGCTTATCGTCGCTGTCCGGTCAACCAAAATCAACGCGACACATAGACTGCCAGATATTCTTCCCGTATCGTCACATTTCCGCAGTTTCCGACCTGCCTTTATAGCGGCCGTCACAATTAGCTTGTTTTCATAGTCTCTAGCAATTACGTACTGCTTAAAATCATTTTTTTGATGTAGATAGAGCCTTTCTTCTCCATTTAATTTATCAATGAGCCTTTTCTATTGGACTTTATTTTGAACAACCCTTGACTGCCACTATACTAGTGTTTGTACGATCTCAATTTGGCCAACGACTCCTTAGATCGATCGAAGACCTATCGCCCAGGTTCCACTCTTAGATTTAACAAAACGTTCGGCACCCCTAGGTGCATCCCTTGTAACACAATTACACAGCCATACACATCGTCCCACTTTGTTGAAGTGGCGGTCTCTAAGCCTAACCGTACCAAGATCACAGCAACTAGATGCACCGCGTCCACACCCTCAAAACCCATTCGCCGGCCTCCAGTGTACACTGATAGTATCACAGACGTGTTCGTAGAGACTAATAATAAAGAACGGCAATTAGAGCAAGCGATTCATGAGATAAACAACAAAATTTTGCCGATAAAACCAGTGATTACAAACAAGCACTGTCTTGCCTTCCTAATTCAGATGCCCGAAAATCCACTACGCAAACACCTCGCTGGTGCCCGTCGGGCTATCGACTTACTATCATCAGAAATGAGGCGGAGAACCCCGAAGTTCGTCTAATGCTGTTGTCTCTAATGTCCCTGACCGCACTCCACTAGGCTCCTTCGAAAACACTGTCCTTTCTGCTTGCAATATGACAGGACGCCCATGCCAATATTTAAGACTGCGTTTGCGAATGTTAAGCAGGTCATGTCCTGCGTTGTTCCAGTTCCTTAGCCCCTCTGCTGCAGAGGGGCTAAGATAGTCTCAACTACCCCGTTCAAGTCCATAAAAATTACCCTGATAAAACCCTATTCAAAGGGAGGCCCCCAGACTGCATGAAAGTGAGTACTCAAAAACGGTTACACCAAACGTCAGTTCCACCAAGCTACCCGGCTCAGCTAGGAGCTTGGTACCTAAACCGGTCCCTTTGGCCCCACTGCAGCCAAAGGCAATTGTTGACTTAGGCAGCTCATTACCATCTCCTTTGCCACTGCCATCCCGGAAACGCCCGCCTCGCCTACGACTTTCTCCGTGAGCCTCAATAACCTCTTTTCTCCCCGCGAGGCAAAAATGTCTTGCACCAATGAAAACGCGCCCTGCTCCACTCAGACCTTTAAAACAATAGCTACTGATGGTAAACCTACGCTTACACCATCAACAAGCAACACACTACTCCCCGGTGGAGCAGCGCCGGCGTTATTAGCCCAGCAACCAAACTACTCCGGTCCCACCTACTCCATCCCATTGTCAGTCCCATCACCCTGGTGCCTCAACCGCCTAACTATAATCGCGCTGACGTTTTATTGCCCGCCGTTTGTTTCAATGGGACCGAAAGGTCACTGCCGAGAGAATTTCCGAGCCGGAAGAAAACCGCAGACTCTAAACGTAGATTTAAAAAACCTAGAGATGCACCAGCTGTTCCCCGCCAGAGTCCTTCGCTGTTGCGTCAGATTACCCAAGACAGCTGTCTCTGGTCTCCATTAGGTGTACATCCACCGTCATATTGGTACTACCACCAACCTCCACTTACCAGCGCCTTGGCCTAAACAAAAGGACCGTATCTCATTCCACTAATGTCGCTTTTTCGACCACACGTGCCAAACCAGAAAAGTCCCTCTTCCTCTCCCCTCCGGAACCACCACCGCCACCCCTTTTTTCTTACCCAAACCCACTCTTTTTCTGCCCCCTCCACACTGGTCCCTCTACTACTTCGAATCATCCTCATGCTAGCATAATGAAAAACGCTATATGCCCTCATTCTTCCTCACCTCCACCGTCTTCTGTCATATTTCATTCGACGCCCACTAAAATAGAACCAATTCCATCTGCTTACCCAACTATTCCCATCACAAATAACCCTCCAAGCACCGTATCTTTATCTCTGCAACCCCACCACTCACCCCGCCTAGACGGCAACATACCCTTCTTTTTCGCGCTAATTAACTGTTGTTTAATCCTAAATAAATTCACTCACTTGAAAAGCTTTGCTGCGTCTTCGAACCCGGATATAATCTTCATCACTGAGTCTTGGTTTACCGAGAATACACCTAAAAGTGCGACTTCTCTTGCGAGATATCAATCCTTTAGAGGTACTAGAAACGACCTTCATGGGGGCGGTCGCCTTATTTATGTAACGCAGGACCTATCAGTCTCCGTTCTTACCTGTCTTACGCTGGATCTGATCCAAGAACTGGTATGGATCACTATCAAGGTGTCGTCCTGGGTTATCCATACTGCTTCTATTTATCGCCCTTCAGCTCATACTGAAATTGGGCTCTCCATCTTAGTGGACGCAACTGACAACCTTGCATCACTCCTATCAACATCGAAAATCATTGCCGGAGACTTCAACCTCCCTGGCGTAACCTGGTCCACGATTACGACTCCACCAAGCCTAACATCAATCGCCTCTCATCTAAATCATGGGGGTTGGGTACAGCACGTAGCGTTACCCACCAAAAATGATAGTATATTAGATTTCATGTTTACACATGCTAATCACCACATCTTGGTTCATGTCGGAAATAAACTTCCAGAGAGCGACCACAGGGTAGTTCACGGCAGAATCCATGTCCATGCCCCCTGCCTCACCATCCTATTGACACAACTCGTCCACCCTATCTTAGCCGGCAACACATTCTCTCTCTAGTACACCAACTTGACGCGCGAAGCTTTTTCCTAGTGACTGACCCACAGACGGCTGCGGATGAATTTTATCGCAACCTGGCCAGCTGCATCTTGAAACTGACCGCTATAGAACAAATAAACAGAAAAACGACTCCACAACTCGCCTCCATGAAGGTCAGACATGCTAGGTTGCAACGGCAGTTTTCATTCACACATGACTTTTCTGAGTTTATCCTCTTGCACTGTCTTTCTGACGCTATCTCTAGCCTAAGTTACCCTCTCCTTCAGAAAATTGTAGCTAGGGCGCTGAGGCATAAAAATCACCCCATAATACTTTCAAAACTATATAAATTACGATCAGTGATCGCAAATCATCAATGAACCTCCTACTTTTACCTAATCGTGAGCCTGCGAAGACTCCAAAATACATCGCTGAGGCGTTCAATCAATATTTCGCCTCCTCCGTGGCCCCAGCTCCAGTCAGCGACCACCCTGAACTACAGAATAACAATAACTCCACCTTATCTGTTGTGTCCTTTGACGTCAAGACTAATGAACGACATTTAGTAAGTTTCAAACCACAGTCTTACGAAGGCCCTGATGGCATCCCTCAGTCAGCTGTTCTTATTTGTGTCCCTGACCTAACTGTGCTAGTGCTCAACCTCTTCACACTTTCAATTAACTCTGGTGCAGTTCCGGTCAATGGAAGAACTGTATAATAACTCCCATCCATAATAAGGAGACTGTGCAAGATTTGTCCAGGTACCGTCTCATCAACCATACGCATGGTATTCCAAGGGTTATGGAGAAGGTGGTAAAACGATCCACCGTGGACCACCTTTTAGTCTCCAACCTCCCTAACCTCAAACAGCACGGATTTCTCCAATCACGTTCTTGTTGCACTTGTAAGTTTGACTTTCTGAACCTTCTAACTTACCTAGCTAACAGGGGTATGGCATTCGCAGTCATCTACCTCGATATGTCTAAGGCCTTTGACCGTGTCCCTCATCAGCACCTTTCATCCAAAGTTAGCTCCTTTGGCATCACCGATTCTCTTCTATCCTGGCTCTCGTCTTACCTAACCCAAAGATCACAGGTGGACTCCATTGACGGCATTACCTCCAATCCCAGACGTATTACTGGTGGCGTCATACAGGGCAGCGTATTTGGTCCCCTGCTATTCCGTATGTATACTAACAATGCGCCAGTTTCACTAACTCACGGTGTTCCTTTCCTGTTTGCTGATGACATAAAAATAGTTTGCTCTCCTAAATCAAATCAAGTTAGTACTGCGGTTAGAGACATTTGTGCCAATTTGTCTGCTTTGGACGACTGGCTTACTTCCCGGATGATGAGCCTCAACACAGATAGAAGCAAAATACTCACGTATGGGTGTACGCTAACTAAAGATTAAATTTTGCTACGTGGATCTCCTATTGCATGTTAATCCTCAATCCGTGACCTTGGTCTCGACTACCCAGCCTCTTTAAATTTCTCAGAGCACGTAGTTATTCGGTCGGCTAAAGCTAGGAAAAATGTAAGTCTGATTTTTCGCCCAATGAAACTATCCGACAGCATCGTCAGCACTTATAAAACGCTCGTTCGTCCACTTCTTTAGTATGGCATTTTGATATACTCCAGCATGTCAAAGTCGGATAGGATCTCAATTGAAATTATTCGAGGACGCTTCACTAAACAAGTGATAGGTTGGTCGACGAATCGTTACGGCGTTGACGATGATGGAGCCATGTGCACGAGTCTGTGTTTCACGGTGCGAGCCACCATCCTCCGTATGCTTTCTTACTCCCACTTTTGTTTCTTTAGTCTGTGCAAAACACAAATGACGGCGGCAGGTTCGCTCCAGCATCTCCGTGCATGGGGAAACCAGACCAACCCCAGCAGTTGCGAAAAAACTACGCGGAAAATTAAGGTCAGGCGGAGTAACTGTGGAGAGTACCTATATGGGCTCAACGATTCCCATGTTAGAAAAAAAATAAAGACTGTGGTGTATCAGATTGAGTCTAGCAAAAAGAGCATATTCGGGCTGCGAAGGAATGGGCTACCTTCTACGATGGATATATATGCCATCAGCCCAGACCTGACCCTGCGAAACGGGAAAACCCCACACCGCCCTTGTTCGGTAGATAAGCGTTTGGTTACTTTGTTGAACGGTCTGGGGAAGTAACGCATCGGACTGTCCACTTATGCCTCGCCACCCACCCATCTATTTTTCAGCATGCCTCCGCCCTCCCAACCGCACACCTCGTATATGTTCTGAACTCTATAACAATTGACGTCTTTCTTCTTAATTATTCATGCAAGCGCATTGGAGCTACTATGTGTTATAAGTTGCTATCGTCCTGTTCAAACGCAAATTACTGATCTCAATATTCTTATGCTTCTCTCTTCTTCCCTCTCTATAACTTCTCTTGGCAAATCCTGTCCTAGCATCCAGCAAATGCTGCTATCCGCGACCCACTCAGTTATACCATTTACTGACAATTGGAAATAGTAAACATCGGCGGTTTCCAGCGTGATCAGTTATAACTGATTCATGTAGCGTGTACACCAGGCGACTTCCACAAACAGAATAAATAGGGGCTTTATTCCCCAACCATTGCGCTAGTCGTCTTATCAGAACAATGTTGTCTGCATCCGCGGAGATGAAAGAGGAGCGCATTGCAAATAAAGACCATGCAGCTTAGGACTGATTGTGCCGTATACTCTATAGGGAGAAAGCGGACGGTGTTCGTTGCACACGTCCCATCAACGGACATATGCTTCCCGCGCATTTCAAGACAGTCGTCTGGTCCCCGTAATCTTCGCAAGAAATTGACTGTTATCGCTGTGCTTATTTATTTCTTTGCTCACCTTAACATCAACTGGAACAAATTCCAGACTGCCCTCTCTCTCCGGCTTAACTCCAGGATCGCAAATGACCACAGATGCAACGCAACCTTTCGCCGAAAGCTCCACTCCATCTTTGCGCTGGTTGCCTATCCCCTGATATCTGGGCCTGACGCTCCAGCACCGCGGCGCGTAACCCTAAGACAAACAAATCAACACCAATGACCGCCCCGGATGCCTCATCTAAGATGAACCATTACGGTTGGCCAAAAAACTGTTACTAACACTACTGAAATGCTGCGAAACATCCCAGACCCCTACTGCCACAGAACGCCATAATCTTTGATATTGAACAAGGACAACACAGGTAATTCATGGCAAGTGTATTTAAGGATTGACTGTAAATCTTACACGTACTCGTTTTCTTCCCGCCACACAGCACAATCCGCTCCCAGCCGCACAAGTCCAGTGACCATTTTTGTGAGTTCCATTGTCTCTCCCTCCACAATTCCTTATATATTTTCGTCCCGTAAATCGTTTGATGCAATCTTCAATGCTTCCCGCCGTTTTGTCTTAAGCATTAATTTCATTATTGGATGTTGTTTATTACCACTCTCTATCCACCTCATGTGATATGCATTATGATTTTAACTTTTCTCCATCCCGTTATCCACATAACCCTCCTGATTTTTGATGAACGATAGTGACGAAACTTCCACCTTGAAAAGTAGCTCCTGCGAAGCTAAAAATAATTGTTATGGAAAAGGAATGAATATGTTATTGGGCATTTTTCGGAAATTAAGAAAATAGTAATCTGGAGAACCGGATCATCGTTTAAACGGACGATTTTGGGTATAAATACACGTGAAGCTGGAAATGGCGTTAGTTGCGCGCTCATGGCTATCACGGCTGTTCGTGCGGTCGCTGCTGTTGCCCATATTGGTGATTCTGAAGTGTTTAGACGTCACGGTCGCCGATTTTATGCTAGTTTTTCCGATTTTGAATCTGATTTAGGAATCAAAGTGGTCGTCGGTAATTCTGTTATCTTTTCAAGTAATATTTATTTGAAGGATTCCAAATACTGACCGCTATTACATACGCAATCGTAAGCTAACCCCAGAGCGGGAGGCGCACGTAATTAGCATAATGGATATTTTCGGAAATTCTAGAGAGGTTTGTCGATATGCACGGGATAAGTTCGACCGCCTAGTTACAGTTCGGGATATTGATAGTAAATTCTGGTTAATGGATGACCGGAACGACGTCGTTCGCGTAAAAGACTTTTTGCGCGAACAAGATAGTCTCAGGTTACTGAAACTGGCGGATGTAGTTAGGTTTGCGTTTTTCGTGCCTGATAGTGCCAGGCACGAAAAAAGTGTAAAGTGGTTACTAAAGATTGGTATTTTTACGACTAATAGGGTTGAGGTAGAAAATAGGCATTGTCTATCAGCACAAGCTTTATTAATACTAATAGTCACCATTTCCATTGCAGGTAGACCTGATGAGCCCAAGAAGACGTCGGACGGATGAAGAGGACCCAGAAGGCCAACGAAGGACGACGGATGTGCAAGGAACAAGGACCGCGGGAGGGACGGGATTGACGAGAACGCCCCCACGGCCCCTATGGGGCCACCACTATTTGATTACTGGCACCGACTTCCAAAATCGGTCATTTCTGTTATGACTTCATTGTGTGTATTAGGTTGTTGGTACGTGAGTCTTCTTTCACGTGCGCAACAAAGGTTGGGGTTTCGGTGCTCATTCGTCTAGGAGTAGTGAAACTAGTTCACTATACGCATGCAAATGTTAGCAGTGTATGCTGAGGCAGACAGGTTTGTGTTTGTCTAGAGATGCTTATAGGTGTCGTTCGCCATATATACCTGACCAAAGACAGGGCGACTGACATGACACGGGGTTGGCAGAGGGGTCGTAAGTTTTGCCGTTGGGCATTATATGCATATATCGTACGACTAAGTGGCTAATGGGCAGACGCATATATTTTCAGATAAGGAAATCGTTGCTTGCGTTGACGTTAATTGCTATACCGAGATATGCATATGTAGTCTTCCCACATGGGGCCACAATTGTTTAGGAATATTTATTTAATAGGTTTCTTGCGCATGTCGGTGCAACAAGGTATTTGATGTACATGTCCAGTGGAAACATAAATAACTGCATGCATATAGATTTAGGTATATGCATATATATATTTACATATACGCATGTGTTTACTATAAACACGTATATGTATTTATAAAGTTCCGCCATGTAAATGTCCACATTATATACCTATGGTTGTACATCTATTTATTTACATGTTTTCGTTTCTATATGTACATGCACATATACACATTTTGGCCACTTTATATCGATTTGAGTCTTACCTAAATGCATAGAATCGACAAACTCCATTCATGTGAGGATTACGCAGCAAAAATGCATATAAATGTTACATCAGCCCGGTGCATATGTATGTTTACATGTATATATACATATTTATACATATACATATATATGTAAATTATATTTAGGTAGACATCTTCGCTACCTTGGGGCAGACAGATATTTATAAACATTTTCAATTTCCCAGCCATCAACTAAAATACGCAATACAAAAGGGTCATTTTCACTATCATGGCCAATACGTTTTACGGGTTTGGCATGCTAAATGGACGCTTTTTATTTTTCTGTACAAAAAAACGTCAATATTATCCTCCTAGCTTCGCTCCTTCTGATTTATTACTTTGTCACCACGCTGAAAAATAATAACAGCTGACATTTAACAGCAACCGTTACCAGTTATCGCGGGGTGGACAGTTGTAATTATCAGTTATCGCGAGTGGATGAGTTACCTCCAACGGTTTGAACGCCCGCAAAAGCATGGCCGTTTCGCGGGGTTCGAAGTTTCGTAAATACCTTTGATGGACCCGTCCATTTCACAACGCGCGCCATTGCCTCCCAGCCAAATTTTGAGCCGGCATTGCACACATTTGATCCGTTTGGACATGGATTGTCTCGCGTTGCGCGACTTATAGTTGGCCCCAGAAGGTTTTGGCGATGTATTATCTAGCTCTGAGTTTAAGCTCGAAAGTCTGTGGTTAACCTATAACATTGCATATTATGTTCATGACGACAAAGACACTGCATCTTAACGACTAATTTTTTCCAGTTGTCCACTGCGCCACCTCTGTGTACATTTTATTTTGCCTTGCGCATGCCTCTCGAATGTCGAGAGATACACATTTTTATTATCTTCGATAAAAGGGTTTAACCTGGTCCCAAAGAAATAAGCGTATATATCGACCGTTGTGTTCGGGCAAACAAACTGTCAAGCAAACATAAATTTGCAAAATATAATCCACTGAATTCACTCGTATGCATTTATCCCATAAATTTCGTGACAAGCGTTTTCTGGAGGATTTTCTTCAGTTAAGCGTTGCATCTCCTTTGCTTTTATCAGTTTAATTGCCCTTGCCGCTCCGGTGGCCTCAAATTAACCTTTTGGTCCTGGCTGGCATTTATTTGCGTCTGATCCGTGGTCACACCAATACAAAAGCCATTTGTCCCGTTCAGATTTCACTGGACGGTTTTCGTCGACCACACTTCCAACCGAAACTCTCAGTAGGTTTTTCGGCCTAAAATACTGCTCAGGATCCAATCAAACACTAAAATTAGATCAACGAAACCCTGCCTAATACTCGTTGATACCTAAACCTCACCAGAATCAGTTTCTAGTCTCTGATTGCCCTGAGCAAGATATTTCAGGTAAGTCTACGCGAAGGTCACTTCATGTGATCCGATACAGCTTCACGCTGGACCGCATAGAAGAACAACCAATGACAATCAAGACGTCAGATCCAGACATATCTTAAAGCCGACTGTGCAAAACGTATTTTACTTTTCGGAATATTTTCCACCTTTTATATAAGTCCAGTGTCCGCAAATGCAAAGTGAACTTGTTTCTATCCAGCCGTGTTGTTCTACTTGGCTTCATTCGCGTGGCATATGTTGAAGCTAAATCAGTACCTATTAGCATTTCCCAAACTTTCGTTTTATGACCGTCTTGATTCCGATTAGCGGATTACTCTAATTCGCTCTTGTTTTTTTCATTCTCCCTTCCCACGAATGCGGTTTTCCCCGGGACGTGTCTTTCATCACCAACGTGCTGACCGTCATGGATGAAGTTTCTACAGCTTTTGGTGACTAATGAATTCGTCATGCTTGATTTCTAGGGCAGAGGCTTTGACAGAGTTTTATATGCCGTATTACTGTATAGTCTTGATACATGTGATTATAGTCCTTCTGCCAAAAGTCCTGAATTGCCTCTTTAATAATTTCGCCTTTGTCCCGAGTTAGGTACTGCAATAACTGGACTCTCCCCGGCCACACTGTCTTCCCTCATAGCGCAGCTCTGTGAAAACTATTATTTCCACTGTTTATATTATGGGCTCTTTTCTTCCCTGTCCGCCCAGGATAGCCATGTTTGCCAACGACGTTTCCTCAGGAAATGCAGCAAATTTCACCTAAAACTGGCCAAAATCAAGACCAATCCTTGGTTGCTTAGTTTGAGCCTTTCTATAGATGATGACGGATGCTGTACCAGGTAATTAGCAGTACACCCGATAATTCGTTCTCCATAAACAAAAGTATTGTCCAATTCAGATTAGATGATCTCAAGACATTGGGATTTTGACTAGACAGTTGTCTATCCATTGCTCATCACTGCCGACCAGCCGCTGAATCAGTTTTTCGGATCTCAGACCTGGTCCGATGATCTCGGGGGGATCGTACCGAAAGTCCCCTGCTGACATTTAGCATATGCACTACCATGCTCTTGAAGTACGGTAACCAAGTGGGGTGCTGTGGACTCTCGCAACCCACAGCATTTTTTCATCCGTAGGACAATTTTGTCTGGAATGCTCTGCCACACATTGTTGCCAGTTATCAGAGTAAAGCCACCTTCAAGGCCCCAACCTTCCTTTTTCTCCAGCAGCTGCTATCTCCTCAATTCCGTAGCACTTGTCCCTCAGTCATTGGAGCGCCACACATATGGATGCGGCACTGCCAACAATTTCGTTTATTTCTTACCAGTTGAGGCCCATATACTCCGACCAGCTTTTCTTGTTTCAGCACATCCGACCACTAACAAGCGACAATTCAAAAATCTGGTTCTAACGGCCTAGCTGTGCACCAGCGAGTAATGTCGTGGCTTTAACTCTCCGGTCTTCAGCGCGGTGCCCTTGAATCTTGCGTGGTACTTCTTGCTGATAACATTCGCCTATACTCCCATGATAAGTTCCATTCAAACCCTCCACTTCTGGACAGTCGTACTCTCTTCCACAGACCGTGAACTACCCTGCAGTGGCTATGACTCCCATCGACGATGCCCGCCCCAAGCGGAACTTCAATGCACCTTCTATCCTACCCTCTCTTTTGACTCACGTAGCTGACTGCGCCCTAGAAAATACCGTGTAAAGCAAAAATATCAGGTCAGAGGTAGAAAAGCGGGCCACGGAAACCCGTGAGCTTCACCAAAATTGCATCATATTAAGGATGAATTGGAAAAGTTTAACTATGATGTTTTTATTATGAGCACGGGCAACAAGGCCGGTTTGCACAGTGTCGGAGGAGCAAGCGGCCGATGTCGCCAAGATACCACAAGAATTAGAGAGATGTCCTCCTAATTCGCTAAGGTGAATTTGCCCGCTTTGCCCATCCTCAATATATATATACATGCATAGGAATTCAATCTTCTCAATAGCACATTTCCTACCAGAGGCTGATGCGCAAGGCCAACTGGAAGACTCACAAAATTCGTAAAAGACCTTATATTCCAGACCAAAAAATGCAGGCTCCTTGAGGCAAAACTACTTCCTACGGCAAAAAGCTGATAGTATAAATAAAATGTTTAGAAGGAGTAGGGAGAACAAACCACCACATCTCTTGCTACCAAAATCTAGGCCTAAACGGCTATCATCTCCCAAATATTTATGATAACCGCCTTCCCTACTGTCTTGTTAACCCGCCTTGATGAACTACGATCTTCTTAACCCGGAGAGACACGACCCCGGATGTACCACTGCCGCGCAAGGTTCTGGCAGGGAACGTGCCGGAGATGTAATGATTGATATTGATATTGCACGTCAGCCCAATTCTATGTGGGCACACATAATAAACATGAACTACAATTACTAGTACATATGCAGTAGTCGTTTATGCATCTGTTACCTTGGTAATATTTCATCCACGCAGTCATGCAGTACCCTTTAAATATGGCCCGACCGGTTAAAATGGACCATACTTCGAATCAAAAAGCGCATATGTGAGCAAATTTATTTTCGTCTTTTTATTCATTGTTACCAGCACGAGAATAAGGCGATGGTTAAACATGGTTACTCCATCCATCTTCCTATGGTAATCGAAGTGCCCCATTAGCCATTTTTGATGGACTACGGTTAGCCTTTTTCCTCGCCAGACTCGAGGAGCTCCTAAGAGTAGCCTATCGCCCTACGTCCTGGAACCTCCCCACTGCAGTCATTCCTGAACATCGCTGTGCTCCGTTAAATCTTAGCCAGTTTATCAATCTTTCAGTTACAGAAGACTTCAACTCACCGGGCATCGACTGGACAAGGCAGTTGACCTTACATTAGGAAAGCCCCTAGAAGACGCTGTTCTCCAGAACTCTTGGAAGTAGCACGTAGAGCTTCCAATCAGGTATCGAATAGGACAATCGCCTTCAATCCTCGATCTGGTTATCACCAGTGAACACCAACAAATTGACTTAATCAAACGTCTGTCTCCGTTTGGCAGCAGCGACCACCTGCTTCTGCGGTTTGTCTTTATTGTGAGGTTGCCATCCTCCTCCCCAGAGCCAAGAACAAATAGTTCTTTAAAGGGCCCAACTTAGACCCTATAAACGTCTTTCTCCAATCCAAACTGGATATCCTAGAGTAGGAACTGTCCCCTGTCACACGGGCTGAGAAGCTCGAAGGACCCATCCTAACAGCAGATAGTCGATTCTCCCTGATGACAGGACCTCTTGCCTCAGGAGGAAACTCCTCCCTAGGCAAATCAAGCGATTCTTGGAAGAAAGATTTCGCCTGTTTCCTAGATACCAGCAGATAGGCTTTACACAAGCGGCGGAAGACTTCTGAATTTTCTGCAACGTGCGTAGGTGGGAACTTAGGGAGCAACGGGCGGTTCTCAGCCAAGTTCATTCAAACAAAACATCTTTTTTTCAGCGCATGTAACACCTAAATTGTACCTCACCTGCCCCGCCAGCCCTTAAAGATACCTAGGGTGCATCCTAAGATATAGAAAGCATTTAGCTGGCACTCACGCAGCCGTTTTAGCTCCATCTTCATAATTACCCATGCCAAACTCTGTCTTACACGCGTAGCGACCGCGCTGAGTCACACCGTTTTTCCATGATAGCAACTTTACAGGGCTCCGAATTCTGAACACAAGCCGCTCCATGGTCCCCGATTTGATCCATCCTTGTGTTCTAAAAGTGACGGCGGATACGATAGCGAATATTTACGCATTCCTCTTCCAAAGATGTGCCGATGATAGACCTTTCTCCAAACGCTGGAGGATTGAGTTCATTGTAAGTGATTTCATGGACGGCAGCCGGCACCTTTCTCCCAGATGCTGACCAATCAGCCTAATCGGCATCCAGAGCAAAAAGCTTACATGCATTCCGAAGGGTGCTTTGCTCTACGATTCGCTTTCAAACAATATAGACCATTCGCGTAAAGTCGATCGAATTGCAATCGAGAATGTGCAGCGTGCACTCATTAGGAATCTACTAGGTCCCCCATTTAGCTTAAACTGCAGGGCCAGATGCAAGCTGCTTGGACTTGAACCATTGCGGCTTCGTCGAGTAACATTAAACCTTACATTTCTCTTTAATCTTTGCCTTAATGATGTCCACTCTACTACAAACGTCACACGCGACGCCACTCGTCCCCCATATCCACTTCGTAATAGATACTACTCGTTAAGAATACCCCTGACTCGACTATCGATCAGGGCTAAATTCTTCACAGTTGCCTACTCTAAATTGTGGGACAAACTCCCCAGTTCCCTGCGGTCGTGCCCATATTTAGCCCAGTTCAAAGCCCATCTGGCAGTTATTGGATGTCCAGTTCTTAATTAACCTGACATGAGCTAACATTGGACTAGACGAGGCTTGCGAACATGGAATAGAAGTTTATTTCGTGACCGAATCTTTGCTGAGATCACTATCAGGGATTCGGCTTCACCTCTAACTTCTTCACTTTATCACACGTCCCTACCAATGTACTTTTTGACCTCCCCTGTAGTGATGTACCCTCTTCACCACTGACCTGAGCAACTAGCTCTTAAAATTCTCCCAATGTTTGCGGACGAAAATGTCAGCGTACTTATTGTAGGATCCATGCTGTGATCACACCCTGTGATTTTGAACACCAGCCTGTGTACCTCTTGCTCTTCATGCCATCTTATCCTCTTCACTGACTTGGCAGAGCTGAGTAGGTCGTTCTTGGCAGCCCCTAGCATTCACCTACGCCTAAAACTGCTACCGTTGCTCATTCTATTTACCACACTTTACGGAATAGATGCACTACGGTGCAGGTATGTCGTCGCGATCCAATAATTACTATAACCCCAAGATGGCACCCAGCCATACTACTTCGCTCTTGCGTTTCAGATCTCGCATCCGCTGCAGACGTTCTGCTAAAGCTTCTGTCCTCGTACTGGCGAGTCCGAATCTGCTGCCGTATCATTCCTGTTAGCTAGAACTGGCGCTCCAGTTCTGGCCCGGTCAACGGTGACTACGCGGATTATCGCACCGGATATCGCATTTCTGCGATCGATTAAAACCGTGATTGCTGCTGTCTCCGGAACGGCTGACGCACCTCGTATTCCCCACCCGAACTGCTGAATAACATCAAATGCTGCGACAACAAAAATGACAGCATAAAAGCCATTCTTGGCTAGTGTATTTAAGGAGTGTTCATACACAATTTCTCTTATCTGACGAGCCTCTAGGTACAGCTTACCACCATCCGTATGTAGATATTATCAATATCCTTGGAGTCCGTATCCAAAGCTTCACAAATTTACTCCAGATACTTTGAGACAATCTTTTTTCACATTTATGGCCCTTTGTTGTCAGCTACGTGTCTCATCCGATTTGCCCGACGTTCCGCCTGTTATTCACCACTTCCATCCAGTTACCGCATTACCATTGCATGTCGTCTCTTCAGCTTCACGTTTCCGTCCATTACATAACGCTTCCAACGTTTGGTGTCTCTAGCCCTATATCAATATCTACCGACGGGTCCGTCCATGTGCGCCAGCAATGAGCACATTTAGTGCACTTAAACACGAAATGATACGTAGTTCGCTACTTGCAAACAGTCCCAGGAAACCGTTTTTCGGTCTTAAAAATTGAGTTTTCTACCTTTTTTGCTTTACACTGGCATACTTGCAATTGCCCTATTGCTTTGCAGCATCTCATTTCACCTTCAGTGAGCTTCTGCAATAACTCAACATTGCTCCCACCACCTTATCCCATTCGACTTCTGTCATCTACATTTCTTGTGATTCATCCTTGTAAAAATTTCATCTTGCCTTGCGCATGCCTCTCGCAAATCGAGAAATATACAGTATTATTATTATTCCTACCATGGTTTCCTCCCTGATTGAACACGCTTCTCTGGTCGCAGTGGACGGTCGGAAAAGGAGTGTGACCGTGGCCACATTTTATATCCCGTGTTCATCGACTTCGCCAAGGTCTTTGCTGGGAATCTCCGCTTTCCACTTCCTCACAAGCTTCAAAGAAATACAGTTGTCGGAACTGTTTCAGAAATCCTTTGCAGCTTTCTAATAGGTCAAAATATTTCGGCTAAGGTGGGGGAAGCCGCCTCAGAACCAGGGCCAGCCAATACGGGAGTACCACAAAGCTTGATGCTTGATCCCTCCTCATTTTAGTTTTCGTCAAAGGCCTCCCCGAAATCTCCTCCGTCAGCATTACTATGTATGCGAACGACGTATTTAGGTTGGATGGCCAGCACTCGGTCAGCCCCACCCACCAACACGGTCGATGTAAGCAGCACTGTAGCTCATAAGTTCACGCGCACCATTTTATGCTAGCTTCCTCTTGCTCCTTCCCAAAATTCTTCTGACAAATCCATACAAAACGGAATCACGAAAGACAATATTTTCATTGGCATCTGATATAAACTGACGTTCAAAACGTAACTTGACATTCGAAAACAGCTGAGGACCGCCGTTTTTCATCAACTTCTATTCTGGTCTGCAAAATTTGGCAATAGATCGATGTTCCTGGTAACAGTTCTTTACACGAGCCCACGAGACGTCACCTCATTTGGCTCCGGTTCTCCTTCCGTTTTTCCGACGCCACCTTCATCTCTAGACCAAACTGAAATTTTTGAATTCAAAATTGCTCGAAACAAACCCCATTTATTAGCCTTAGGATAACATACTTCTCATTCCAAGACGCTGCTTTCCGCTCTCAAAGGACTGTGCTTTAAGAAATTTTGCGCTTTATACTGCTTCCTATGTTTTCCAG
The DNA here is from genome assembly GCA_008360955.1 of Fasciolopsis buskii. NCBI lineage: Eukaryota > Metazoa > Platyhelminthes > Trematoda > Plagiorchiida > Fasciolidae > Fasciolopsis > Fasciolopsis buskii. The sequence goes on from LUCM01009140.1 coordinate 43,762, forward strand.
TCTGAATTCCACTCATATGCATTACGTTATCACATCCGAACAGACCCCCATTTTGACCATATAATTTGGTTTTTGAATATCCCGGCCAACTGGCGGCGATAACCATTGACCTCCATCCATGTTTTGCACCCGCGATGCGCCTTTGGTGAATTCAAACATAGTATTACTCGCATTGCAGTATTGGAAATCAGTCACAGAAAATTCTTTGCGAATCAGTATCTAGCTTTGATTCAAAACTCAAAACCTTGTGCCCAGCAAATCTCACTGCTTGTTGTGATCTTGTGAGCGAAACCACATTGCATTGTATGTTTGGTTTCTCCTATCCGTGTCTGTACTGTGTCTTCCTTGCGCAATTTTGATCTTGCCTTGCGCACGACTCTCCTATGTCGAGAAACATACAGAAACTAACTGACAAATTACTCGAGGATGCTCTCACCCTTTTCCCTTTGATTTAAATTATTCGTAGTTCTTGTGCATCATCCCTGTAAACACTTGATCTTGCCTTGCGCATGCATCTCGCAAATCGAGAAATATACATCATTGTTATCTGACGCCCAAATCCCTGGCTTTTGCATTTGGCAATCGGCTACTCTAACAGATTTTCCGAAGATTACAGCCTTCCAATTACAACCGACAAATGCGTCCGCATGGCCGTTGGCAGTGCAGCATAAGACATTCATCATCAACAGAGTTGCGACCTTGGCAAACGTCGACCGTCACAAAGGATTGGGTTTTTTTCCATCATTAACAGTCCCTCAGTATTGCGGCGTTCCAAGTTATAAACCTGATTCACAGGTTATTCGCAGTTAGGCCAATCGACAACTTCCCATAGGTCTATGTAACTCATATCCACCTTTTTCCATAATTCGGGGACCAAATCGTGCACATCGACTTTGTTATGGATAGGGGAGCGCTAGAAAGGCTTCCGAAAGCCCTCGCCAAAATATATGAAGGCTGACCCACCTGGCTTAACTCTTCCGTGGTAAAGCTTGGCATCTACCTTCTTGGCTTGAGACGCATCAGGGTTGATCTCTTCCTGACGTAGCAACTCTCCCCACCGGGCCAAGTACAGAGACAGTTTGGCCCCTGCCTCCCCTCAACATTAAGGGGACACTTCAGAGGCCTCGGACATTCCTGACAGCCAGTTTTTTACCAATAAGTTTGGATCCCTATGGAACGCGCTCCTGAAGAACTCGTAACATCAGCTAACAAATCAATTTTTGAGAAAGACTAGACATCCATCTGGGACTAATGGCCTAATATCTCCGCTAGATCTCCGCCACATCAGCATGGAACGGCTATATCCCCTCTAATTAGTACCCGACAGCCTATCTAGCTTGGCACTGTCACTAGTGTGATTCTGTCCCTCTGTCAAGGAATGGATTCGGGCCAATGTCCCAGATTAGCCCATTACAGCTCTCGGATCTCCCAAGCAGACCCGATTAATAGATTACAGTCCGAAGACAAAAGGGCTTGCTGGCCTCTAACCTGTTTAATACTCCAAGACTTGAAGGAGCCGGGGATCGGCTTCGGTGCGAACCACCAGGAACGAAGTTGATTCTCGTATAACAACCACGAAAAGAATCACAGGGTGGGCTAGCTATCGCGAGCATAGAAACGGGGCTGTAAATTTTGTGCAAACCGCGAAATGCAATTGCCAGGCGAAGTCAGGCAAATGCGGTAAGTAGTTGCCCAAGAAATGCTATGCCTATGTTAAGCCAAAAGAGAGCGTACGCCCATTGACAGCAAGCGGAAATTCTGTTCCAGTGGATGACATCAACAAAGCAATGTACTGATTGAATAATCTGCAGCTTGATCAGGGTGGGCGGCGGCATGCATGTAGATCTGGATCTTCTACCTTGTCACCAGACGTGGACGCCCTGTAGTAAACGGACGATGCGGCTCATCTACACAAAGCATATAAACATTAGCATATGGTCTGGCCACGACGGGATCCATAAGACAATTATATAACCTCTGGCCGACCTCTTGGCAGGGTCAGTCTACAAATTGCCCAAGGCCATGCACCAAAGGACTGAAAATCGGCGGTGGCGGTGGCTATCCATAAGGGTGGCTCGCTGTCGGAAGAAGGGATTCGCGGAAAAGTGAGCCTGACAAGCGTCCTCTGCGAACGCGCCTGCACCTGAAGTGGTACTCCATGCTCTGCCCCAATCAAGGAGGATTTCTGAAAAACAGTTCTTGCCTTTCAGACCTCCCGTGCCTTCTAGACGAGGCGATTGGTAGACTAGATGAGGACATACAGCAGAACTGCGTTGTCTCGACTTCGATACGGCGATTGACTCAGTAAACCATCGTCACTGGCTGCTGAAGTTACGAGCCCTTGGAGCAGCTGGGATGCTACTCAAATATATAGGCGGATTTTTGAAAGGTTGGGAGAGGTTAGTTTGGACACAAGCAGTGGTAGGGTGCTTCAGGGGATGGTAATCAGGCAAGTGTTGCTTTACTTTTCGTAAATGATTTAGCTACGAACTCGCTGTCACCTAACATTTTCTTCGACGGCGAAGTTAAGGTCCTTTAGATGGGTTGTTCTAGGCGGAGATACTGTCGCAGTAGTAAACCGGGAAATATGTGAGATCCGCCACCTAAAGCAGGACAATATGCATACTGTCAAATAACAAAAAGAGCACTGCAATGTTGCACTAGGATGTACCTTCCACAATGGACGCAGCAAGGATAGTAGTGCACCTGGGGATAAAAGCTGTTTTTGATTTTAGGCGGGCTGACCGGTGTGCTGCGACTGCAAAGAAAACCATGGGAGTGCTTTCTAGTCTGGGGCTAGTGCTGTCGTGCCGAAATGCGAAGGTTTTTATTCCTTCGTCAAGCCTCACTTACCATTAGGCTGGGCCCCTATTCTTCCGGAAAGATCACTGTTCAGAAAAAGTGCAACGATTAGCTATACTCATGATGGAAACTCAAAGACAAAAAATTATGAACAGAGGGTGGCGGACTTCAGCTTGTCTGCAGTGGAACGCCGAAGGCCTGGCAGTATCTGACCGAGACGTTCTAGATAGGCGAAGTTCAAAGTGGAATTCGTGCTAGAAATATTTTTCACGAAGGTCCTGGCTCTATAGACAGGGGAGATGGAATTAAACTAACAAAGCATCGCTCTCGGCTGATAGCCCAGGCGGGCTTATTCAGTAACAGAGTGGTAAATGGGTGGAAGAAGCTGACCAGGTATACCGTTGAGGTACACAAGGTCAGCATTTTTTAGGTAGAATTAGACCGCAGGTAGGATGACGTGAATTAGTGTGCTTGTATTCAATGGATGCGGGCGTCACTTTCCACATTGCAAACCCGTTTTGGAGCACTCACGAATTAATCATTCTCTCGCTGAGTTGCGGAAACCGGGTCGCTGGAATGCCGAAGATAATGCGAGGTGGATGCCGATTTTTGTGCATATTATCGGAAGAACCCTGGAAGCTCCTTTGGGTGTTTGGCCCCTTCGGGTTACTTTTGTCCTGTTCCAACTGGTCTGAACTGGACGGAACTGACCGAACTTCAGCTGAGTGGAAAGGCGTCATTTTAATCGTAGGCAACGTTCCGGACGATTGTCGGCAGCCTGTCCCTCACGTCGTAACTTTCACAGCTGCTTAAGTCCCTTGCTGCTTGTAAGTGCTGGTTACTCCGCAATCCATTTCTCCGAAGGACAGCGTATTTTCACTGTAAAGCAAAATTTTCAACTTTCGTTTCCAGCTTCTGGTTTGTCTCCAGCACTTCGCTTCTTCGTACAGGGTCCACGATTAAGGATTGACTAATATTTCATCGGTTTTTCGGTTTTTATCCATTAGGGTATTTTGTAACACTTTCAAAATACGGGTTATGTAACATAAAACAAATTTTATGACATGGAGACCGCCCTAGGTCAGCTGTATTTCCTGTTTGTATTCTCACTGTTCGGAGTGGCTGTCTGACGAGGTTCCTTGAGGCTTCAGACTGAAATGCTTGTAACGTTTTGTTACCCCTCTGGTCCCTTCGGCGGAGATGCTTGTTTTTACCCCATGGCGCATCGCCATTTGATTTCACCTTTCCCTCATGTTTTCTTGAGTTTTATTGCCTTTCAGTCCCTTTGGGTTTATCTTTTGCACTTCGTCCTTTACTTCTCATCAGGTGGTTACTGTTTACAGGGCGTTGTCTTCCTACTGAGTTCTGTTCATTTTTTGCTTCTGAAAAGTAATTACTGTTGAGTTTTGTCTTGTCTGTAGTCACTAACATGTTAATCGTGTCATTTGTCCCATCTTGTTCTTTTTGCCGTCTCGCAAATCGTAAGTAATTTTGTCTTTGCACAATTCACAAATGTATATTGTTTTGGCAGGTAATTACTTTATCGCTGCTACTTTGATAGCGGATGACTGGCTTGATATACCCCGGAGAGCATTTTTCCAACTTGATGCAACGATGGGGTATCCTGATGAAACCGAAGCTGAAGAAGAACCTATGTCTCATTCGACCGGGTTGAATTTGAGGCCCGTCGAGGTTGGAACAGTTAATTCCGTCGATCCTGGTGAGTGCTGCATGTTCCTACATCCAGAATGTATTGAGATGTCGTATTACGCCTGGAACAGCTCTTGAGGAGTCATAATAACAGCCTTTTTATACGGGAGAAACCTTAAATCGTGTATAGGCGACGAAGTTCCTAAAGTAAGAAGCGGGAGACAATCTTTTTAAACGAAAACAGGTTGATACAAAATCAGTGAATTACGGATACTACCGTTGTTCTAAAGAAAGTTCACTGGGAAAGTAAATGGTTTTTCTCAAGTGGCTGGGAAATTCCGACTAGCAGCGCAATCAAAATGCGATCGTTTCGCCGCCACATCTAAGACTGCAAAACTAGAATCAAAAGTTAATATTGAATTGAATGCGACAGATTTCAGAGACCGGTTTAATGACAAAGCTTCATAGTTAATATCTGTTTATGAATACTTCCTAATGCTCCTGCTTTTGGCTTGATGTTGCAATTGGTTTGTAGTCCCGAAAGTCAATCAGTCTAGATCACGTTCCGCTTCCATGAGGTCGCAGGACAACTAGACTTTCGTTTGCCATGGCTGGGGCAAAAATACAACGAATACCTTGCAAGGTCGCCGCATTCGCTCGTTCATTTGCGTTTGTGCCCTCCCACTGTTTGCGTTCCTGGGCATTTCCTTCCAGGACTGATTCGCACTGGAAATCTGGGTGATTTCTATTTCCCAATCCTTGGTGTGCATTTCGAAACTGCTGAGCACGGCTCAGAAGACTGCTCCCATGGTGCACGGCGCTGTATTGTATAGACTTTTGCGTACGATAAACAATATCGCATTTCAGTCAAAAAAATAAAGGGAAAAATAAATTATGGGGAAAAATTAATAAATAAAATAATACACCGCCTCGTAAATAATATAAAAAAATCATCTGGGAATAATCATAACGCATTAGGACAAGTTGCTCAGGAATTCGGCTGAAACCCGGTCACGGTTTGTCAAAATACGTGCTAGATATGGGACAGTGGAGTTCCTGTAGATATTGATTCTGGACGGTATGAAACGAAAGGCGGATCGTGTAGAAATATGCGAGCGGCACTTTGAAAGATCGTTGTGGAGAGGATGCGTGGGATCAAAAGGAATTTTGTTAGCAAATTTCTCACATGCTGATAAGTGTTGATTACATAGATTTAGGAACAAATCAATTAGTGGTACGAAGGACACCCAGTCGATAATTAATAGTCTCTGGTGAAGAATTTTAAAGTCTTTTCTAAGTAAACGTGGAAAAATAACAGGAAGACAGTAAACAAGGATTGGAAAACACTTTGGTATACAAATCGGGAGATGGTGCTTTGTTTAACCTTGTAGTGTCGAAGCTTCCCGATTTGGAATGACAACCGTCGGAGAATCTTTACACAGGTAGAGATGTGAGTAGTCCACTTCGGATTCTTATCAATAGTAACTCCTAGATATCTCGCGGAATAAACCGTGAATTGACGGAATACCTTTCGGATGGGTAAGCTGACCGAGAGGGAGAGAGAGAGAGAGAACATACATTCGGAAAATTTAGATGTATTGAGATTTAAACCAGCTCGTGCAGAGAAGTCGTAAACAGCAGATAGGTTGTTGGACAAACTTTGAAAGTCATCGTTTTTGGAAAGGGCTTGAGAGAGGGCAACATCATCAGCATACTTAAACAGATGCCGGGAGGAGCCAATCGTTAATTCGCTGATGTAAGTAAAGAATAGAAACGGCGAACGAACAGCACCTTGAGTTGAGGCGCTCCTGAGTTGTTAGTCAACGGTTTTGAAGTTTTACCGTCCATTCGTGTGCATTGGGTTCGGTTAGTAAAGTAACCAGACAGCCATACTAATACAGGGCTGTGACAACCAAATGTTTCCAGTTTGTGGAGTAGAAGAGACCGTGGAACTGCGTCAAATGCCGACGAATAGTCCAGGAAGACGCAACACACAGGTAAGAGTCTAATGAGGGCTAATGGTACATTTTTAAAGGCAAACTATAAGTGTTTTCCTGGAGGAAGGCACGAACGGAATGATCATGATTTTTCAGTCGCTTCGTTTTGGACTTCGTCTGTAGTTACCACTTTCCATACAGCGTTATTAATTGCTTTTGGTGTCATGGCGTTCATGCTTCCCAGGAAATAAAATTCGTCTTATTTAGAACTGGAATCGTGTAGGTTTGTTCTCCACAAATCATTCTTATGTTTCCTTTCCCTCCGTGTCATAGTATTTTCTTCCGGTAGTTTGTATTATATGGTCACGTCCTGTTTACTTTTTGCAACCGAAGTTTTCGATTCTGCGGATACTTGTTATTATGCGCTCTTAACTGGAAAATTTGCAGACTGTTGTCCACATTGGTTTTATTCAACTCCTTTTTCGATGTGACGAAGAGCTGTGGCCTTATTTCACTGGCGAGACACTCTCACCACGTCCCACTGTTGTCACCTGCATGGTTCTGTTCACTGGTCAGGGTTTCAGTATCTTTTCGCCCTGCTATAAGTTGACCACCTCCAGTCATCAACCACAATGGGTGTATATCGAGGGAGACGGCCTGTGAGTTTGCTCGGCACAATCAAGCGACTCTAAGCAATTTAGATTTAGCACTTTGACGCTAGGGCCTAGTACGCTGCGTGTGGTTGTAATTAAGTTTTTCGGCCATATTCCATGATTACAACCAAGACACCTGCTTTCAGGCACTAATAATCCTAGGATTTCTTCAGTCTACTGTGGCCAAACAGGAAGACCGATCTGCGATCGGTGAGCTCTTTCTTTGGATACACGTCTAGTAAAATGGAACTGCCTAAGTAACCTGTCCACGTAACTCAATTCTTTCCCCATAAGAACAAGGTTCGGATTCTAGCCATCTCAGAGCTGCACAAGCATTTTATGAAATGGAGCTGCAGTCAGGGAAAAATGGCATGGCTTATTGTTCCGTCTACTAAGATTTAAGGGTCCATAAGTTTGTTTCTGTAGACATTGGTGCTAGGATGATATTTTCCTACCTTCCCTGTTGTCAAACATCTGGGCTTTGTGTGCTACTCTGCCTCTGAATTTCACGGCCTGTTCTCCCTATGCTGTGACTTTGAGGCTATGAACTAGGCCTTATCCATAACACCGTTACTTATTGCATGTAATGAGAAATAGTGAGTGATTTCACGGCGTCTCATTAAAAATTTTGAATTAAGTCATATTGGTATTAATCTAAAGGATTAAACGTGCGCCATTTAAAAAACAGATTTGAATCCCTCGCCCGCCGATCACTTTGGTGGTAGATGGCAATTCGCTATCGCCCGGCTCGTTATCAGGCCCGACCTACTAAGACCTTATGCAATTAAGCCTTAGTAATAGGAACAATGTTATTCAACGCTACCTAATAGACTCAGCTTTAACTGGTATTTTAGCCCAATTGTGGAAACGTGCTCTGAAGAAATTACAGTCGGTTGATCTGGATCCTTGGCTCGACTTCCAGACTCACCACTTTCTCACACAAACCGCTGTGAGACATCGTTATAGTGTGATAAAGAAGAAATGGGTTGTCGATGAGATTCAAGTCAAAATTGAGAGCGTCCCATTTGATCGAGGAGCAATGCGAGAATGCTTCAGATTGTAAGTCTTTTTGCGTACTTGCTAAACTTTATTTTTGTTACTTGGATAATAATATAACCTCCAAGTGCTTTCTGACTGGTAAATATTGATAACATCTTGTGCTTTTCCGTCGTCTTTTGCACGTTTAGTGACGCATGAAATGCTCTTGTTATCAAATATCAGTTATTGCTGTTGGCTTTGATTTGCTCGAAGCATCCTCCATCGTTTTGAAGGAAGAGCGAATTTGTTGCAAGGAAATATGAGTGATTTTTTGCTCTGATGAACGACAGTCGCTGCTATACATTGCGAATATACTGTCAATGACCTCTGGATGTCTTGTCAGTAAGCCGTTAAATAGGTAAATGCTGCTATAAACTTAAGGCGATGAATCGAATTATGTTGAGCTGTGGGACTGAAAAACGTGCGTCATACGGACTATTTTATCCGTTTGGTCCAGTCGAATTTATGGAAAATCGGAATTTGCAGGTTTCAGGATCAAAAAAACGCAAACTTGGGTGATTTTTCAAGTTCCGATATCCTTAAGTAATAATGTTACTATCTAGAAGGGTGCATAGAGCTCGTCTAAATGAAGCTCAGCTCAACACAGCGATTTTTATGGGCAGTGTATGGTACTCATTTTGCGACCTCCATGAAGCAATACACTTGTTGTCATACCGTTTGCTCTCCAATCACATGTAACCAATCGTCGTTAATTTCAAGTTGATAAGTACTACAGTTGGAACAAAAGTACGGTATCCTTTGTTTAATTTTCATCTAACTTTCACGATAGCAGCCACGACTTGCACAAACTTTCACTTTCGAACGTTTACTAGGGCCGAAATTCGAGATACTGATTGTTCATCTTAAAGGGTCTCATCCTGATTCTTTAGCCAAACAACTTGACCCCCATGATTGTAGGGCGAGTCGCGACGTTCGCAGAGTCGGTAACCAGGACATCCGATTCGTACGTCTTTGCCGGAGTCCCAAGTATGCTAAGGGTCTAGGACCTTGTTGAGTAGTGGGCCATACTAACCAGGTTAGTGTCATCAGCGGACTGTTGTGGCATTCTATAGAGAAAACGGTTACCGGACGGAAATCCACCACGTCCTCGACATTGCCTCTGCTTATCCGTGGCCTTCTTATTCGGTGAATGCGGCCCCATCTTATTCATGGTTAATCACCAAAATGGCCGCCGTCTTCCCATTTGCAATCGGGGTGCGCGCCGGTTAGCACACGGTTCTGTGGTGAAAGCATGAAACCGTCCCTTGCTCGGTTTCTATAGTCTCTGTTCAAAGTCGTGTTCAATCGCCATTCTTCCTGAAAACCTTGATAGATCTCGGAATACTTCATACAAGAACTGTGATTGTCCCTTGGTATGCATTTGTCCATTCCCCATTGTCAGTGATCTGTAAGCCACGAAATCCTTGTATGCGCGGCCGACAAATGTGCCCCAACAGTTCTCAGCCGGTCCTAGACCTGAACCTCAAACTGACCACTGCCATTCTGGGTACTAACAGAATCGGGCAAACCCAGATTACTCGATTTAGTCTGCAAAAACACGCATGTTCCATTCCGACTTGAAGGCTTTGATTGTCCCTAGAAGTGCAGGAATTCTTAAATTCCTAGGTTGTCTACCATGCTGGAAGTTGGTGATTGGTTACTGGATTTCCTCTTTTGCCGTTTTTGACCATTCTACGGCAATCAAACTCAGCAATCCTCTAGTGTCTTCGCAATCGACGCAGTTGACTTGTATTGCCGGCGTATAGAGAAACCAAAGGTGCAAGTCATCTGTTCTCAGGAGACAGCACCGACACTGGTGCCGGTTCCAATGAACCTTGTTTTCCTGGGCAACCGGCAGTTGCCAAGTGGCTAAAGGTTCTGTCATCATAAAAAGGTTTAAAGCATTAAATCACACATTTGTCTGCTACTTTGTTGGTAAGTAGTAATTCTTTGTCTTCTGGACCGCTATCACACCTTGCCAACTGGAACTATGGTTTCTATACCATTTCAAGCTTGAAGGTCATGGTTTCCGATCCCTCTTCCAGAAACCGAGCTTACAAAGACCTACGATATCGCTAGTCCCCTTTTCGTGTTTTTTCTCCCATTACTACCATGTATTTAGTTTCATTTTGTGAGATGACATAAGCTATTGTTTTGTGCATTTGCTCGATCCGATCGGAATTGGCGTAATTTAAGCATAGATCTCGAAATGTGCGGAGAAAGAGTGGGGATGGTGTTTTTTGCACGTTTTCTTTATCTAATCAGTAAGGGGACGTTACCTCAGTGATAAAGGGTTTTATGTCTCATTAGCGAACTAATAAGATTGATGTACCTACTACAGATACGCAGTGGTTCCTTTGGGAAGGAGATCTGGTATATTTACTTTTTTGGCATGGTTAAAGCGTGAGTTATCCCTTTCTCCAGTAGAATCCACTGCTGGTGGGGGTAGAAGCCGCAATGCTGACCCTAAAACTTGAAGTGGCACAGAACCGCGTAAGGTCTCATTAGATCAGGTGTGGTAACGATGTGGGTAGCAGCGAGTTGCCATCTATCACCGAAGGACCCGGAATTTGAGCCTCTGACTTCTTAAATATGACACGCTTTATTCAGTTAACCACCGTTGACCAGTCGTCTGCTTGCAGAATTTATCTTCGATATTGACCACTCACGCATCTTCCCCTCTTTTCTGAATCAGAAAAAAACTACCTCAATCTGGTGTGCATGCAAACGATTGGCAGTACGCGTCAAATTATGTAGCCAAACGTTACATTAATAACGTGGATAAACAGGTCTATTTTGATGACGTACGTTTGCAAATGGAGGCCAAGCTGTGGGGTGAGGCATTCAATCGTCAGAATCCACCAAAAAAGGTGAGCATTGGTGATTAAACCGTAACTGATTTCAAAGTGTTAAAGGTATTTCATACTGGATTTGTTAAGAAAAATAATGACTAATGTTTACGGGTTCGCATTTGCCGCGCATAACTCATTTGCGACCATTCCAGGCTTCGGGGTTGTTGTCGTTTTTTCTCCTTCGTGCTGCAGCCGGATCTCTGTGGTTACGTGCGTATTTTATTCAGTGGAGTAGGAAACCTTTTCACGGTTGATGGTCATTTGGCTGATAAAAGCTCGTTTTTTCTCACTGGGCAGTCGTTGTCTCACTACTGTTTGTTTCTTCAATGACCCCTGCTAGTGTTGTTTTTTCGGTTTCTCTCCCTTGGAACTCACCTGTTCTTTCCTTGTCCCCTTATTTTTGTTCATTCTAAGTGCACGTGGTCAGCTACTCCTATTAGTCTGTTGTCGTCATACGTCAATCTTCCTTCTTGCCTCATTAGATATTCGAAATATACGAACAGCGCAGTTGGGAATAGTGGTGATAATCCGACGTCTGGGTTGCCACGAATGACAGAAACGTCAGCAGTTACAAACAGCGCAATTCGGGGAGCATATTTCTTGATGCAGTCTAAAACATTTTCCTGCTATTCTGTTCGAAATCAATCAGTCTTCTGAGGCGAACAAATGTAGCGCAGCTTCCCGCATCTATGATACTTTCGTTTACTCAATATTTGATGAAAGTAACCAAGACTGATGCCTCGTGTGCGTGTGTTGTCCCGTGAAATTGGTTATTTCTTTCCACCTGCCTATTCCTCATATTTTCTAATCGTTCTTTGTGCACATTCGTCATACCACCCGGTCAGAATTTCACATTATTCGTGTGAAATTTGCCGGTTATCTCATTACTTTATCCTCCACTCACTTCCGCTATCTCTTGGGTGAGTCATGCACCATTGACAATAGGCTAGACTTGTTAAAGTGAACGCAGATGGTTGCCTCCACCAAAGTCTTTCTCAAAGATAAAAACGTTGATATTTTTTTGCTGGTCCGGATTTTCAGATCATATCAGAGTTTTCCGTTTAACTGTTTGAGATCAGCAAAACGGGTTTGTACAGAAGTAGGGTAAACACAGTTCTGAACCATATTCATGGAGTGTGAACTTTAGATCTCTTTCAATGTAAATAATAAGGATTAAATGAACGATACGCCTTTTTCGATGTGAGGAAGTTTCTGTTTCCCATACTGATGATTTTGGAATACTTGAACGGTTTTTGTGCGACATATTTTACAAATCATCTAAGATAGACGACACTGTTAGCAACACAGCAGAATGTGTATTGTGAAAGTTAGATTAACTTGCCCCAGCTTTGTTTTTTTCTGTTTTCTGTTACTCACATCCTGTTCACTTTGTTCACAGTTGAATCATTGTTCAGCTAGCCGTCTTTTACCCTGTCACGCTTTATTGCGAGGCTACAGTCTAATCATGGTGCTGAAAGTACACGGATTTGATAAACTGTACCGGTGATTCAGTCGACTGTTAGCCATTAGTTTGTCACTTCTTTACTAGTTACGAGTTGGTGGCAGTTTCGCATGTGAATGTCAGTTATTCTGGACTGTCCAGTACCCTAATAAACTCTGCTCGGACTTTTCTTACATCTTTCATCCATTTTGACTTGTTATAGGGGCTTTTAGTCACGTTCATTGTTGATAGACTTATACACCGCACTTAAATCGTTGAACCAAGTTAATTTTCGGTAGTTTCCAATGTTGATATGGTTCGCGTTCCCCCTCTATGATGGCGCGCAAACCGTCTACATAAAGTGACGTTTTTATGTACTAGCCGTTTTCATCAAGAATGATTGTCTCCTTATTTTTTTAAACTACGTTTCACCATCCCTTTCATTCATTCGGTGTTACTAAAACTCGTCTGCGTTTTTCCGGAGTCGCTTACCATGTTTTCTCAGTTCTTCTCTCTGGTGGATTACCGATATCTTTTCCTGCTTGCTGAATTTTTCATCTTTTTAGGTAGATATTTTCCAGTTGTCTGTATTGGAATTACGTGGTGCCAGTGACTCATCTACCATCTCCGATAAAATGGGTTGTTTTTATCATATCGAACGGTACATGGAGGGTGAGTATCGGAAGTACAATTCTAACTCAGGATTTGTCGACGAACAGCTACGAAACACTCCTCAGGTGAGAAAACACAACTTCCACCTTCCAGCTCTGAGGTCACAAGCCACAGTCATTCAGTGGCTTTCACGGGTCCATTCGGATTCATTTTAATCTGGCTTTTTAACGCAATTCTGTTGCTACAGGCTTTTAGTCATTTCACATTCGAACGTTCGGGACACCGACTGCTCGTAGTGGACATTCAGGGTGTGGGAGACCTATACACCGATCCCCAGATCCACACCGCGGACGGAGTAGGCTATAGCGATGGGAATTTGGGTCCACGCGGAATGGCTTTTTTCTTTCACAGTCATCGCTGCAATCCGTTGTGCGAGTGGCTAGGTCTCGCTCCTTTTGACCTAGCACCAAGCGAGTTGGGAACAAATATCCAGGTGCTTTCGCAACGTAGTGGTCATGCTCCGACCGATGAAGGCGATGAGGAACCTCCCGTCAGAAATGCAAACGCTTCAGCAAATGATGAAAGCTGGGATGTGAAGAAAAGTAATGTTAATGAAAGTCCTATCGAGGTTACGAAACCGGTAAGTTTTTCATTTACTAGTTGATGTAACCTGCTCTGTTCGCTCTGATAATGCAGACCCTAGTTAATTGTGGAAATCTATTAGGAATCGTGCATGAATCTGTTAGTATTAGTGTCCAGAATGAAGCATTTCCGGAATGAGTAGTACCGTAGGCTACAACCGGTTTCAGATAATAAAAAAGTAATCACAGGAACAGTATTTCACATATTGGAAACGATCTTTTATAAAACGACAGTTTACTTTTGTCAAGCTGACGATTACGGCCATTACTATTGTTTGTAACTCATATCCTCCCACTGTCTACGCGCACATTGTCGTTTACCGTCTTATCAGTTACCAACTTTTCTGAAGGTCATGTTAATGGACCGTATGCTTTCACATAGTTGTGTCCGAATTTCTGTTGTGCTTTAAACGCTAATTAATAAATCTGTTTCTATCACTGCGCATTCTGATTCATCCTTTCTTATTCTCAGCTAAGGGAATAGGAAACTGAATAATATCTTAAACACTATTGGAAAACCTGAACGAATACAACGAAATCAAAGAAAAGCAGTCCCATCTGAAATGGGTAATCATGACAATCCACTGATGTGCAGTTGCAATAAATAATTTCACTTGTTTGTTTTGCAAATCCATTAGGTAATATTTTATCTAATAATAATAATTTGGCATGAGTGCGCACAAATGTTTATCCTCGTAAATTTAGTTGTTCACTTAGGTGTAAGAAGATGTTCGTACCTACGTTTAGCCACAATGGATTTGAAAATTTCTGTTGGCCGTAGCTCAGCTTGTTGATTTTCATGGTTTTCTGATCACCGAGCTTGGCGTTTAGATCGCAAACGTTTCATCACCAGTCGAGGTAACGTCATCAATGCACATGCACTGATGGCTGTTTCATGATGAAATAAAATAAATCTATTTGCCAGGAGCAAATTCGAATACTTCTTTACATCCGCTGTGATCCGGCCTTGTTGCTAACCCCTTTGTCTTTACTGTTTTCGACTTCATAGCTTGGCACAGTGACTTTGGATCGATATGCAAGGAGTGGGGCAGTTTTCCTACGCCTGCAAACACAAGCACTAGATGGTTCGCATATCTGGTTAACCCTTGAGCAAACCTTGTTCGGTTAACTGCATTTGTTTACGACAAACTTTTGTGTTGCAAGGATGCCTACAGAAACCAACTCGCTAACATTGGTCTATTGAGACTTCTCCATTCAGCGACCTTCTATGTAGACATTTGTTTTCCTCGATTATGTCCTGTTTAAGTATTTTCCTAAATGGATGACCTCTTTCGGAATAACTATATATATATATATATATATATATATATATATATATT
>LUCM01009140.1:65057-94650 GCA_008360955.1 Fasciolopsis buskii
CACGGTGATTGTGATCAGTCGAGGACTGTCGGTCATTCCGGTTCACACCTGTGCACTCAGATCATGCTTTGGTCCGTACTCACTTTTGTTTGTGCTTAGTCCGTGGTCACACCAGTACAAAAGCCACTTGTCCGGCACAGTTAAGCCTGGACGACAGTCGCTGACTGCAGTTCCGATCCGATTTCTCAGTGCGGTTGTCGTCTCAACAAAATGCTCGGGATCCGAGCAAATACTGAGATTAGATCAAAGGAGCTGCGCACTCAATAACAACTGCAACGTAGGAGTCCTTGCCACATAAACTTCAGAAACGATGGATATGCTTGACTTCAGTTGCACTGTTAGATGCTTGAAGATCCGTCCCCTCGGATGCAATATACTATGATACACGTAAATCCTTGAGGCGCCAACTGATCAGGAGTGTGCGAAATGGTCGGAAGCGGTGTTAGATAGGGAAGTGTAGAGAAATGGAAAAGGCTCTAGCTATCGGAAATAGCCGCAACCTTTACCGACTGATTAGAAATATAGGTTGACGGAAGCCGAGCGTAAGCGATATGATTAAGAAATCCGACGGCACACTGACTCACTCTTCGGAGCGTCGACTGGTGCGTTGAGCAGAACACATTAGGACACAGTTTAGTTTACCCTCCGTTTATGCCTGCAAGTGAACCGATCTAAGCGGATAACAGCCTCCTATCTGAAATGGGGCTGGTTAGGAAGATAAGGTTTTTCTTTGCTATGCTTTTAAGATTACGTTATTGAATTCCAATTTTATCCACTGGAGTTTCTTCGTGTGAACATGGTGGAATAAGTATGGATTGGTGTCAGCAGTTGTTAATCGAGGTTTGTAGTTGCATGCTGATGAGCAGATTCAGTCGGTCACACTAGCTGAGTGAAGCGCTCTCTTTGACTGGCTACCCTATAATGCTGGTTTTGTGGTCACTAATGTGTTAGCTTCGATAATGCTGCGCCGTGAGAGGTGCTTTCGACACAGTAGATCGACCAGCACTATTCAGTGCTCTCCATAGGAACTGTAGGCCAACAAAGTTTTGTGAACCTGTTGCGAGCATTATACTCGCATACCTGTGGTCGCGTTAGGGTATACGGCGAACTATCACGTTCATTCGAAACGACTAGTGGCGTTCGACAAGGGTGTCCGATCTCTCCATTCTTGTTCAACTTCGTCATGGACGAGGTGATGGAAGATGCTTTAGGAGGTCTCCAAGATGTAGGAGTGGGACTGGGAAATGGAGGGAAGCTATGCGACCTAGACTAGGCAGACGACGTCGTGTGCCTTTTCGAGTCTGTGGACCATGCACAACGGGCGCTAGATAGACTGTCGAGTTCGGTCGCTCGGTTTGGCATGTGCTTTGCACCTTCAGAGTTCAAAGTGCGGTTGCAGGACTAGATGACTGAATTGCCGAACTTGGTACTACATGGAGAGGAGCTAACGATTGCGAACCGTTTCACCTATCCCGGTAGCTGCTTGTTGAACGATGGTAGCTCGGCAGTGGAGGTAAGCACACGTATATCCAAGGCTCGAGCAGCTTACGCTGGATTGAAGCACTTGTGGCGTCGGCCTGATATTTCACTGAAGTTGAAAGGTCGTGTGTACTGTGTCCGCAGTGCGCTCAGTTCTGTTGTACGGTTGCGAAACATGGAGTATTCGTGTGAGAGACGTTCGTCGCTTGGAGGTTTTCGACAACCGATGTTTACGTAGTATGGCTAGGATTGGATGGAGTGACCGGGTGAGTGAAGTAGAGCGTAGGAATCCAGTACTGCATGTCGGTTCTGAGAATACCTTGCTTTAGCGCATGAAACTTGGTAGACTACGCTGGTTGGGTCACGTGTTGTGTATGACAAACACTCATCCACCATGTTGTGCCCTATTTTAGGTTAGTCTTAAGGAACGGAAAAAGCCATGTGGAGGCCAACAGATGACGTGGCAACGTGGGATGAGAAAATGTACAGCGAACTTAGGCAAAGTAGGTGTCTCACGCTTTCGTGATTGGGGTCCGAAAGACCCGTCACCTAGCTGACTGGAGACACTGAAGGATATAACAGTGAACCATGAACAGTGGCGATCGTGTTGTCACTTTCTATCGAATCAGAATGATTGAAAACACGTGCGTTTGTACAGTTAGACTGTGTTCCGTGTGTTGGCTGCAGCAGCATCTTATCTTTTCCCGCCTGTGTAGATCCACTCTTTGTTCCCGCTGGATATTCACTCTTATAGAAACGTGTAACTCTGGGAAAAGCAGCGGTCAGTCAGGCTTGCCTTGCTTTTTAACGGTGGTCAGTGATGATTATGATGATAATTGCTTGTGAAAGACTTTTGTATTTTCGCGTTCTTATCCTCCAACAGTTGTGTATTTATTGTGTTATGAATTAATTCGTATTTTCGAGTGACATCACTTCTGGGTTGTTTGCTGAATTTTTCTGGTTATATTTAATGACTTCCTGTTGAGTTTACCCTTGATACGCACCCGTGGTCGGTTAGTCGATGTCAATCAAATCACCTCCAATATTTTCTCTTGAAGCCCCCTTTCACTTTTCTGGTTATCCGTCGTATACCTCAAATTGCTTGCCGTTCCATCTCACTCAAGTCTTCTTCTTTCTCGGGCGAAATATCTCGCCATTATTGTTCAGTTTGAAGTGATAAAACCCTTAAATTCGGTATTTTTTCTGCTCTTGATTTGTCACGCAGTGTTTTACAGAAGATCATTCTCATGGAGTTGTTGCAGAACAAGCTTAGGGTCAATTCACTTAATGTCTGTCAAAAATGTTTGGAGTTGGAGAGGTAAACACTCAAATAAATCAATGCGCAATCTAGAAAACTTAAGATCTTACACTTTCCATTTTCTTCTATCCTTAATTCTCGTTTTGTGATGGCGCGTTTCTTGCAGATACATCATGAACTGGCACGCCTCCACGAAGCTGGACGTTTTCTACCTAACTGTAAGGGTGGTTGGTCCCACGCCGGATTAGGTGGCCTGCTGCTAAAGAATCACATTCAGGATGACTCCGGTTCTAAGAACGAAACAAGCCATCACGATTCAGACGAATCAGTCGATCCTGGTTTGAACAATTCGACAGATTGTGAAGGTGATGATTCATCGGAAAAACAGCTTTCGGAGCACTCAATCGACTGGGCTGCGGTGTTATTTCATGAACGTCATGCTGCACAACTCGGATGTTTAGAGGCCATGATCGTTATGGCTCATTACTATCTTGGTCTACCCACGCAGCTGATGTTAGACTGTCCAATCAAGGTAAGAGTGAGGTATCGTAGCTTAGCACTCACTCGCCGTTGACGGGATCATAGAAATAGCTGTGAAGTTGATAATTTCCTCTTAAATCGTACTTCGTTTAATGGAATAGTGTGGATATATGCGTATTTTGCCAGTATGTATCGAGTTTTCTATCCTGATATATCACGGAGCTTGTGATTATGTATTCATCGTTGCCTTCGCATCTTTTGTGATATTCTTGGGGTATGAGTTTAGTAGAAGGGACATACTGCATAGTCACCAGAGTCCATAACACGAGGCGGGGCAATCGGCAACCGAGATCGTGAAACTTGGAGTAGCAGGGAACCACATGAGGTCTCATTAGGTCATGTGTAGCAGCAAGCCGGGCATCAAGTGAAAAGTGGACCTGCTCCCGAAGCATTTCCTGTCGATGGGCAACTCAGCCGAACTACATACGAACATAAACGGTGATCCAAGTCATACACCCTGTTTTGAATGTGCACATTTGGATTTTAGCATCACACCAAAGTTGCTCTTGCTCGGCACCATCATCACCGAAAATTTGGCTGTTAGTCCTACGTAAGAGAGATGGCTATGAAACTTTGTTACCTTTAATTTTTGTGAAAACCAAGTAATTATATCCCAAGCTCAAACCACTGCCTTATATCCATCTATACCCCCTAATCTGAGTTGTTCAATGCCATGATTTTCTATTGTATGAAAATGTTTCGTATCGTCTCGTTTATGTAATGTTCCATTTGAATGCTTTTCCTTGCTCATTATCGCTCTCCACTCCTCTTACCCTCGAATCCGTTCATCATTTGTTTGCCAGTTTGTCTGACCGCACGAAGCATAATCCTATCTATGTGGAATAAAATTTGCATTACTATTGGAGTAGATTAGCACGGGATGTGAGTAACGTGCAGTTCTTTCTTTATCCTTTAATTTGCTCATTTTTGAGAGTAAAGCGTGAGTAAATACTATGAACAATGTTTATTTAGTCGGTCGTTTACTGATGTCCGGATCGTGATACGCAACTCTGTTTTGAGTTTCTAGTACAATTTTTTTCTGTAACTGAGTTATCTAGTGTTCTTTTTTAATCGGGAAAACTTCATTTTTTGCCCCCTTTCTTGAGTGATGAGCATGCTAATTTGCTAATCCTTATTACAACCGAATTTTTATCCAGCGATAGGGACTAAGACTTTACTTGTACTAAGTGAGCTTCTGTAAATGCAACGCTTCGTTTGGATTTTCTAGCTCGCGAACTATTGTCAATGAAACGATCATCGCTTTCCTAATCATTCCGTTCACTGTTTATGCGTGTGGGTTACCATGAACTCCAGAATGGAGTTGGCCTCAAGGTTGCTCATTTCGTTCGTGCTCTTTCTTCGTCTGAATTTCGGTTCACCTGCGTTCGTCACCGACGCGTTTGGTCGTCGCGGTCGGTTATCGGAAGTTGCTACCCCAACGGTGAACTAATGGAGAAGAAAATGATCCCAAGATAAAACTCCGACTGATTACAGCTCACAAGCCCTTCATTGGATTCAATACAAGGTGTATGAGGTCACAAACGGAAATGTCTCTGCCAAAATGCACCCTTGTCCACTCATAGCTTTTGACGGTAAATAGCGATGCTGCATTCGGATTGAATGTGATGTGTCTTGATCAGTTCCACGATCCAGATAACAGTCATGATTGACGGTTTTTTCGCTCTATTATTGGTTCCAAGAATACCATAGACACTAGGAATTTCTCTGTTACAGGTTTTATGGTGAACTTCTCATGGATGATGTGCTTTGTTTTTCGAGTAGAATAGTATCCCGATAAATCAGTCAGACTGATGACAATAGATTCTTCATATTAGTTTTATACGGATTCATGTCATTACTCTACTCTGTAGCCGAACCAAAGTGACCTTCGCTCCGGCGTGGACTACCTTGGCCGAGCAGCAGAAGGTGGAGATCGACGTTGCATGATTCTGCTCGCCCGCTTCCTGGACGTCTCAGCCAGCTTGTCGGATTCAACGCATGCAGTGAGTAAAACTGCCGGACCGGACGACTTTCTTCTGTTGCCCGCACTGATCTCTGCCAGTCGAGATGCTGTACCGTTGATTTCTTCGGATCCGTGGACTGAAGCAATTTCATGGTACAAGAAAGCTGTAGATACGGCAGGGGCGTCCTCGACGGCAGATGGGGCACCCGATGAGGGTCTTGACGCTGAGGGTCGATACGACGCAGCAGAAGATTTGTTACCTGTCTATCGCATTCTAGCCCGTATGGCAGAAATGTATTCTATCGGCGGCTTCGGCCTAAAGCAAGATTTCAGTGTAGCAGGTCAGTTAATTTTTAAGCGCTGGAAGCTCCCTATTTAGACCGGCGTTGTCGTATGTTGGTCAAAGCATAGGACCATGTATCCGATATGCTCAGAAGAAAATGATATTTTGCTTCATGCGCGTTCTCATTCTGAATTATCATGCGTCAACGAGAGAAATCAACTTGCAAAAGATGGCTATTACAGGTTAAACGAAAATTACATGTTTGTCTTTTCGATTCTATTGTTCCCGTACACGAGAAGTACTTTTCTATTTTCATCATCCGGAGTCTACGCCATACAAGATTGCCTACCACATACCGACTGCTAATTTTCAATGTGGGGAGTGAACGGTAGCCAAGAACTTAATCAAACTGAACGGTCCATCAAGCGTTCGGGTTCATAACAAGAGCCACAGTTGAGATGAAATAAGTGAGGGAAGTTGGACGAGATTACACCTTGATGTGGCGTGACGGCTTGCATGCCTCCATGGTCCAACAATCTATACAGGATGGCTTATCTCAAGCCGAAGATCTAATCATGTCTGGAAGGTCATTCGGTAGAGATCTGACGAATTAGTCTCCTGGTACTCCAAGTTGAGGTTGATCTGAATTAGCAGCTCAGTCGGAAAAATTGAGGGGAAGACTAATTGATCCAAGTGGATGGGCGCCCACTCAGCTATTCCCCGCTGCCTTGCGGTCAGGTTCTTGTCAGAACCGAAGGCTTTGGTTGAGTACCCCCAATCGTTCTTCTGCTTAGTGGCTGGACTCCCTAGCAGTACCCGTCCATTATTCCCCATGAGTTACGTGGCTAGAAATAATTCCATACTGCATCGGTCGTCGCACAGGCTAATCGGTACCGCGCTACCCATTGCATCGAGCGCAGGTGGGGTGGGTAGTGATAAGTATGCTACTGCTCGGAGTTCCCTCTCTTTTATTCAATCTGTCTCTTCTGTCTCCAACCCAATCTGTTTGCCCCTTCTGCCTACCCATTGTGTCCCCACTGATAACACGCCTGATACTCGCAACGGTTCGTTGTCAAGTAGTGTAGTAGGTGGTTTTCAATCTGCTAGCTCACATTTTTTCAAGCCTCGTCAGCCTCTGAATCTCGGTTCGTTCAATGTGCGCACTTTAATGCAAGCTGGCCAGCAGGCGTGTTTGGCTCTGACAGTGGACTCACTTTCGATTGATGTCTGCTGTGTGAGTGAAACGCGAATTCAGGATTCGAGTAGAGTAATGCTACTGACTGCGCCAAACGTCTCGTCAAGATATTACCTGCACACTTCAGGAGACGAAGCAGCTCAAGCTATGGGTCAACGCGGTGTAGGAATAGTCTTGATTGAGAAGGCTGAAGCAGCCCTTCTAGACTGGATCCCAGTCAAGAGTCGCTTGTGTGCCATGAGAGTGCAGGAATCAGTCGGCGTCCGGAAGGATAATAGTGTTAAGCGCAGTTTTTTTGTCGGCTCGGTATACGCTCCAATAGACTGCAGTACTGACACGGAGAAAGACGAGTTTTACGATGACCTCGTCACCCCTGTTCGAAAGAGCAAAGGCTCTGACATTGTAGTGGTAGCAGGTGATTTTAATGCACAAGTTGGAAAACTTAGTGCATCGGAATCCTGTTTAGGCGGGCGATGCGCCTTGCCTGCACAGCGAACAGACAACGGGGAAAGGCTTCTCCAATTTTGTGCAGATAGTCATTTATTCCTATCTAGTACGGATTTCCGACACAGTTCACGTCGCACTGCGACATGGCGCTCTAATTCGACAGGTACTTTGAGTCAGATTGACCATATCGCGCGGTTCTGTCCAGAACTGTAGATCATACTGGACCACGTACGTCGAATCGGATCATGCGTTAGTTTTAATGCGATTTTTGCTGCAGCTGAATGGCCATCGACGCAGGCCACAAACCCAATTGGCTGTCGAACGTCTGTCTGATTCGGTTGTTCGCAAAAGCTATGAAGAGAAACTGCGACAAACTAAGAACTGCGCCGGGCAACAATGTAGACGATCAGTTGCATCAAATTAAGCAGGCAGGATTTCGGCCAGGCCGAGGTTGCATCGACCAAATATCCACTCTTCGACAGATACTCGAAACGCGCCACACGCATCGCCGCCCTACGATCGTAGTTTTTCTCGACTGGACTTGAAAGATGCTTTCGACTCCGTGGATCGACCCGCACTATTCAGTGCTCTCCACCGGAAAAGTATGCCAACGAACTTTGTAAACCTGTTGCGAGCATTGTACTCGCATACCTATGGTCGCGTGAGGGTATACGGCGAATTATCAAGTTCATCCGAAACGACTGGTGGCATTCGACAAGGGTGTCCCGTCTCTCCATTCTTGTTCAACTTCGTCATGGACGAGCTGATGGAAGATGCCTTAGGAGATCTCCGGGATGTGGGAGTTGAACTGGGAAATGGAGGGAAGCTATTTGACCTAGATTATGCAGATGACGTCGTGTGCCTGTTCGGGTCTGCGGACCATGCACAACGCGCACTAGACAGACTGTCGAGATCGGTTGCTCGGTTTGGCGTGTGCTTTACACCTTCACAGTGCAAAGTGCTGTTGCAAAACTAGATGACAGTATTGGCGTTGTTATGTTGCCGAGTTTGGTTGGTCTATGCACACTGTGAAACACAAGACACAAGTACTCGCGACGCATGATATCACAGGAGCGAGCACACAGCTTGTGGTCTAGTAGGACACGAACACACACACAGAGGTTGGAGACACAAAAGGTTCGGGCTCAAGACTCAAGGCCCGTAGTCGCACAACGAATGGGACAGATCTGCTGCTCCCTTGAATGAGCAGCCACACGGAACAATAGGCGGTGCGAAATACGAACAGCTGGCCCAGCCCGCTAGGGGAAGAGAGAAGACGAACACAGAGTACTGCCACGCGTTTATTGGTGACCCACCAACACAAGTCAGCATTCAAGTGAGCTCTATCGTTTATATAGTTTTGTTGGGTAGCCTAGCCAATCACAGAACGGGCTTTTATGAATGTTTTCGCGGACATATAAAGGTGTTCAACCGCGCAATATTTAGGATAACGTCAGTTTCGAAATATTGAGAAAAGGACAGATTCCTTTAGAAAATTAATAGCAGGAATAAAACCTGCGGCTCCAAAAACTTGGAATGGTCATCGTCCATAACACTTATTGATTAAGAGGAGTGATTATTTGAATTCACTTAAATAGGTTGTCGCATATGTACCACGGCCTTAGATAAGTTATTTGCTTCACGTATTCGTGGTTGAGGTTAGAAAGACGGGTCAACTAGCTGGCCTGAGACAATGAAATATATGGCAGTGAACTGTGAACAGTGGCGATCGTGTTGTCATTTTCCATCGAATCAGATCGGATGAAAGGGTGCGTTTGTACACTTAGACTATGTTCCATGTGTTGGCTGCAACAGCGACTTTTCTTTTCTTGGCTGTGTAGGTCCACTCAATGTTGCCCTTGGATATTCTTTCTTCTTATAGGGACATGTAACTATGGGGGATAGACAGCGGTTATTGAGTGTTGCTGTTTAATGCTGAACGGTGATAACGACATGGTCGGGCATTCGTGTCTCCTGCCTAGTTTACGAAATTCCCTTTCCTGCTTTTGCTGCGCGTATGGGCTCGTGTAGGTTTTGAGAAACGTGTCCTTGTCTACATCTTGGTTGCACTGTTATTGAATAATTGTCCATGAACCGCATGGTTTTTCTTTACATTTGATGAAGAAACACCGTGGCTTATTCGATAGGGTTTACTTTCGGGGAGGTCAATCAGCTGACAGATTGTTGACCACAGCCAGTCGTTCGTTCTCGTGCCTCACGACCGAAGTATCGGAAGAGTGTAGCAGCAACTCGCCGTTTTGAATGTTGAAATCTCCTAAGATTGTAACAAGAGTTCAGGGTTCAGCAGCAAACCAGTGTTCAATCCTTGGAAATAGCAAATAAAAATGGTGAGTCGGCTCTTTGGGGATAGTGATGAAAGAAGGGGATCGGAGGCTCAACTGAGTTGAAATTCGCGATTGGAAGGTCAAGATTTGGTACCCTTCAGACTCCCTTCATTTATCTGGAAAACTTGGACAAGTCCTTGTGGCGTTTGACGATACATACCGATAGAGTACACAATTTATGGACCTTGTTATTTCAGCACGTCAAATGAAGAATGGAAACTGCCTTCAAAGTCTTTAGCGGTCCGTTGTTAACAGTCAGCCACGAAAGCTAGTACGCAACTAATGCAGTTGTAGTGTCCAGTCTATAGGTTTGTCCTAACAAGTTATTCGTTACACCACTCCGACCAAAGAGTATGTCCCAATGGTGGAGCTCAAACTCAAATTCTAGACTAGTTCGCTATAACGTTCGTCTTACAAAAAATACCTTTGAGTTGCCTTGGATTCCATAAACTTATAAACATGCACGATGCTTAGCAAACTTGTGAGTAAAATAAGAGTAATAATAATGCTAATCCGTTAATCTAGCAGACGCTAAGAAATCCTTCGCGAACGAATTTCCCAACTCGCTCATTAAAAGTAGTGCGCTTCATATATATATATATGATTATATAATAGTATATTATTAATATCAATATATAGATATAGTATAATATATATATATAGTCTTCAGACTTCATCCCATTTCGAAATTCATTTGTTTTTATTGTGAAAGCCGGGCGTTCTGCATCTGGACGACATCTTTCGTTGTCTTTTATATTTCATCTCAGGTGATTTGTTCACACAAGCCGGCGAGTTAGCCTCAGCTGCGCGTCAAGGTCGTCTAGCAGCCAAATACTTCGAATTTGGCGAAGAAGCTTATTCGAATTGTGACTGAACTTAGTTTGGACTACTCCGAGGGGATTGCTCCTGAAGCCTACGGTCAATTGTTATCACTTGGCAACCCGTGGCGACGTCGAATCATACGCAGTTCGTTTTTTTATCTGTGTGTATATCTTGGAGTTCACCGTTCACTAAACAGTTGGTCTGTAATTCGTTATTTGTCCTTCCGTTACCTAGACATCAGTATGTAACCAGAAAGCAACTAACAGCTCTTGTGAATGACAGTGTAACGTCGGGTTTGGTCATATCTGTTCTTGAGACCATGCTACCAATCTTCGTCCTCTCCACCAAGCTCCTTTTTAGTGCTTCTTTATTCATTTTGTTTTCGTTGTATATACTGCTATCTTTATTACACGAATTGTTATAGCGTGTGCATGCGTGGCAAATCACAGCTCACGTGAACCTCACCCGGTGGTATTACCAAGGCGGAATGGGCAATGAGACATGTTTTGCCGAAAAGTACAGTAAACACGGACAATCGGAACACTGTTCTCAATGCCTCAGCAGACACCAGCTGTCTCATTTGACTGCATCGTAGTCTACCTCTGGGGTCAATTGCTGTGGTTCATTTCTACGTCCGATTTTGTTCACTGATGCGTACTATCGATCTGAACTTGTTCTGTTTTGCATTTGTGGAATTGTTTGTGCACTTCATTGATCACTCATTATTCACTCCTTTTGCCCACAATTTATGCTGCTTGGAATTGTTGCACACTTGTTTTTTGTCATCATCTTACTTGATTCTTCATCCGGCCCACACCTGATTTGCATTCACTACGGCCACGTACAGGCATACTCATACGGAGCGTACAGTAAAAATGCTTGAGGGCATCATCATTCAGAATTCTGTGCTTTCTTAACCATAAACCGGTGCTTCATTAGAGACCCCGGGGGAGCATTTGCTCGCTCCCTCATTTTTTAATCTCGTCCTATATCCATTCATCCTCGCATTATATTCTTTTTTGAATTTTCTCATCTGGCTTCCTTCCTTTATCCACGAGTCAAGATCGAACAGAATGTAAAACGGAACAGAACAAATCCACCTCTAGTGTTGATGGAATAAGTATGCGTTAGTGAATAAATGATCTGTATCGTAGATTACGTTGCATCTATCTTTCGAATTTGATTTCCCTGGGCTACGCAAGTGTGAAATGAATAGCGGAGTCTTCCATCCGTTGCTAAGCAATTTTTTCGAGCCAATCTAGATTTTATTTTATCTTCTCCCTGTCTGGGTTTTAGTGATTACTGAAGTCTGTCTTAGATTATTGGTTTTAATTTGATCCACATTGCCAAACCAAATGGTGTTGTAGCAGATTCATCCACTTTGCTACAGCTTTTAAGCAACTGCCGATCCGCATGTAAATTATTTCACCTAACCCGCCGAAGCTGGGCAAGGTGAACTTGCTCTTAGGGACTGCGCAAATTGGATACTCAGTTGATTAAGTAAGCGGACTTAGTTGGCCGTTGACGGGAGTCGTTAACGTGAAAGGCCTGCAGACCAGTTCGGGAATTTACAACACGTAAGGGGCGGTGTTGGAATGAAAAGTAAGCTATAACGACGAGAACCACTGTAGCTGTGTAGCATTTGTTCGTGTGTATGCCGAATTCTGGGTTAATTCTAGGGCGACGAAGGTGCCAGCGGGATTAAGGCCTACAAAAGGCTTAGTAACTTAGTTTTTTCACATATATTGATCCCACGCTTCTTCAAAATCCTATCGAATACTACCGATTGGTTCACCCTCTGGAAACATTTTTCGGGGACCGAAGACGAGATCTTCCCTAAGTGACTTGTGTTTTGATTTATACCTACACAAGCTGACGCAAACATGGAACGTTTTTAGGTCACAAGATGGCGTCGGCACAGTTTGGGTTCAGGCACGACCTTAGCACGGCAATCAGGCTCGCCAAAAGCCAACTTTTAGGAGGCTTAGTTGGTATTAGCGTCTAATTTGGCAACCGACCATTTTTTCGGTTTCTCTTAGCATTAGTTAACGCATGAATCAGGTGAGAAATTTAAACAGACTTTTCCAATCACAGAGATTCCGAGCTTACAAAAGCGACCGTAAACATCATACCTTCCCCAGGCCATTCTTTGTACACAACTCAAAGCTGTTGCAGTTACGAGAATTATATTAGTAGTATGATTTTTCCCTCATTTGTGTCTGAGCGTCAATGTTAGAGGTTGTCGTTTATGAATTTAGTCGAGTTGTGTTCGCAAGGTGTCATTTTCTTTTTGAAATGTTCGAAATATAAAACACGACTGGGAACGTTTTCACTAAACTTATTACGACCATTTCCGGTCATACCGCTTTATAGCTCAAGTATTTCAAATAGCGTATGACATGGTCCATCTTTTCTTCCATACGATTTAAAATGCCTTGGCCCTGATCTGTCATTTTTATTTACCGCCTGCCAGGCAGGTAATGCACGGTAGTCTTCTAGCTCTTTACCGTAGCCGGTCGATTGAGGCCTTATATTGTTCCATGCCACGACAATTCCCAAGGTCAGTGTTGGACAAGGCTGTCTTATTTTGCCATTCTTGCTTAACTCGGTCATCGATGAGGTAATGGGGGACGCCTTACGAGGTCTTCAGGATGTGGGGGACAAATAGGCTAGTGATGGAGGGCTCCGTGATCTAGATTACGCAGGCGACCTTTCCACATGTTCGCATGTATGGAAGATACACAACCGGTACTCGACAGAATAAAATAATAAAGAGCTATTACAAGACTAGAAGTCAACTTTTCCAAACTTGATACTCAAAAGAGGAACAAACCATTGTGGATCGCTCTATTCACCTCGGTAATTGCTTGACGAACGCCAGTAGCACTATAGTAGAAGTGTGCATACGTACGTATGTCCAAGGCTCGAGCAGCCTACACTGGACTGAAGCATTTTTGGTGCTCGTGTGATGTTTCGAAATGTACATACGGTGTCGCAGTGCAGTCAGTGTTATGGGGTTGCAAGGCACAGAGTTTTCGTGCTGAAGAGGTCACTTGGAAGTTTCTGGTCATCACTAGAGTTGGATGTCAGTTCAGAGCATGCACTACCGCTGCACTTTTAGCTTAGTGGACTTCGCTGGTTGGGCCACGTATTCTGTACGGCAAACACGCCTTGACTTTCATGATTATTGGTGGTAGTCAAAGTTCGTCTCGTTTTTAAAACGGTATATTTTACTTTCCCGTCTCGTTAGCTCACGTGTTTTGACAGTGAATGTATGATCATCTGACAACTGTATACTTTTCGGAATGATGAACCCAGTTACGATTTGTGCAGTCCGCTTCATCATTTTATTTGTAATTGGCATTGTAAAACCGACCTCTTTATAATGACCAACTACGGTTACATAGGTTTATGGTTTTGAATGAACTCATAACGACTTCATTTTTTGGCTCTGGAGTATTATAGTACCGAGTCCTGAGTAGCATTTATGCATGGGTCGCTGATTCAAATGGACTTAGTTTTATACGTAAAAATGAATTGTGTACAATAGTTTCTATGCTCAAAACCTTTGATAGTTTCTTCTGCCATTCGGAACTGCATTACGAAAAACTCACGTCAAAGATCGATCCGCGGTCAACTCAATCTGGAAGAATGTCTTCCGCTTAAATGCTACGAGACGGATACAAATGAATCGAACTACATATTTGATAAGAGAGACCGAGAAGAATGGTCTTTTCCGTTAACTCCGTTATGTTTTGTCTTCAAAACATTGGTTGTTTTGAAAACGTAAGGTGAATTATAATTAGCCAAAACGAATTTAATCAAAATTCCACGAAAAGTTGCAGCATTTCAAAAATATTTGAATTCATCACCGTCATATAACTTAATTGGATTACCCGGCGATGTGGAACCGTAGGCATCCGATGACCATTTGCGTTATATTATGAAATAATCCGTTGGGCACAAATAGTACGGCTTTAATCTGGTCACAATTTTGTGGCACTCAGGAGCTTTGGAAGCATTGACCGACCACCTATTCGAAGAACTTTGAGACACCAATTAGAAGACAGCCGTTATCCAACTACAAATACCTAAAGTTCTCGCGGAGAGGTCCATTTCTGAGTGAGAGATATTCGCTGAAAATCAGTGATAGTATTGAAAATCACAATCCCAATTAATGGCAAAAATCACTTCACGCATAATTACGTGATTAGAAGAGCACAGTTCACTCATTCGAAACCATAAGATGGAAGCTCACCAATAAGTTGGCCGTGACGCAGACAAACGTATTTCATTGCACCTGGCAGTAGTACCATAACAGTGGGTTTCTATTGCACTCATTCTATCCTCTACTTTATCTGAATGCATTCGCATCAATCAAAACAAGAATGAGTACCAACTATCTGTTAAGGTCATCGCACCGTGCTCTTGAATATCACAAGGTATGGCTCTCTGATCGTGTTGAAAGTGCATCCACGTTATTGATTTTCTTGCAATGAAAATTCTAATCTTGATGTTTGCCCAAGCCATTTTTTTTCTGTGAACCACTTTACCAATGTTATTTACAATAGCCTGTCACTGATGTGTTCGGGACACGAACCAGTAAGAATCACATGTGAAGAAATTCAATTCTTCACCAGATTATGTGGATTCTGTGCTCCACGTGATTTGGGATGACAGTCTTATTGTTTCTGCTTCTAACAGCATAACTTCAGACCGAGAACCGGGAAAAATTAGTGAACTCTTAATTGAGTCCAGTGTGACGTGACTGGTGCGCTTACTCGCGTATCAGATGCCTTAAAATTTATAGCCTGTGGCTTTTAGATAGCCCGAAACTCGCATTGAAGCGACCAAATAGCTACCTCGACCAGTCAGCATAACAGTAATAATAGACTTTTGCAACATGTTTCCGGATTCCCAATCATTTAGCATCGTAAATAAAGGCAGTTGACAGTGAATTATTCACCTGAGAAGTTCAAAACGACTCAGCTTTCGAACTCTTGATGTACTAAGCTTGACAAAAGATACAAAGAACAAATCAAGGCCAAAAGAGAAAGCTCTTTCGACCCCCTGTTCACGCATTCTCGCACACAGTCTCCCACACTAGTTCGAATTGCTTTCGGCAGTTATGCAACATGCCTTACTGGCCTCCACTTGTTTGAGGGCCATTATCACTAAAACATGCACAATGCCAAGTGAAATCCAAGAAGACTGAATCCGAAGTTCACATAACATCGTAAGCTGAAGAATCGTGGTTTCATATCTTGACTGAATTCAGCCAAATAAAAGCACTGTG
The DNA here is from genome assembly GCA_008360955.1 of Fasciolopsis buskii. Taxonomy (NCBI): domain Eukaryota; kingdom Metazoa; phylum Platyhelminthes; class Trematoda; order Plagiorchiida; family Fasciolidae; genus Fasciolopsis; species Fasciolopsis buskii. The sequence continues at coordinate 80,686 of LUCM01009140.1, forward strand.
AACACTACGGAAGGCTAAAAATACAGCGAAACCCATCTGCTTTTAACAGTTAGGTCATATGAACATGAACCTGACATTCAAATTTAGTCTTTTTCTAGTTACCTCGTAGTGCATGATCTCAAATCTAGTGCACTCTTATGTAACTTCATTATGAGTTTTCCGACCAAGTGATTTAGATTTTCAATCGGTTAGCTTTCGTGCATACTCAAGGCTCTGTGTTTTATTGCAATACATTGCCGTGTCGGCGTGATACAGCGCACTTGTGAGGTTTTCCTGAACTGAACTGAAGTTCTTTTCTTACTTAAGTTTTTACACACGTTGCTTCAACTCAGATAAGTTTCTTTGAAGCTTAAAATATTCATAATTTCAAAATTTCTTTCATAATTGGAACAACGACGTAATGTCGTTCCTTAAAAAAAGTGTTTGAATTTCAACAAAGAGGTGTCACTGATGCAATAATTGCCCGCAAAGGTAGAGTGCAAATGCCCGCGCTGAGATTCACACTCGAAGAGATGCTCTTGCTGTTCCGCAGCTTTGTAAATGTATAAAGCACTAAGCGACTGATCTGTGGTGGCATCGATATTTCGGTGAAAATCGACTATTTTCAGGCATCGTTATTTCTAAGATCTTCTGTGACACTCGATATCGATTTGATGATATTTGTTTGGTTTCGTTTATTTTACCACACACAAGTTCTCTACGTTTCCGCTCGAATAACACTTTCGGGCGTCTTGGCTTCAGAATCGCTCCAGCCGCTCTGCATCTGCTGTGGTTTGCCTCCCCGTGTATTGTCGCATCAGTGCTACGTAGGCCTCACGATATATTAAGTTGATTTCCACACACAGTTGTTAGCTTGGGTCTTCTCTGTTCCATTGACTGAGGGGCTTTGTCAACCGCGGTATCGGAATCCCAAAGAAGACACATTCAGGGTCACATTAAGAAAGTCTTCGACAGATCCATCGACCGAAAGCCAAAACAAGAACTCACTGCGTGATACTACCTACCGATTGCCTTGGTTTGAAGATGGCAGTCAGATGACAGTGTGCTATTTTTTAGACAAACGGAAGAATGCTAATTGGATGGTCCATGGTTATCTGTTGATCGATAACAACTGCCGAAACGGATGGAGAGAGTGGTCGTTTATGCGGCAGAAAAAAATCAAGAGCAACGGACCAAAGGAATGACAGTGAATATATCGAATCACCTACGAATGATAAAACGGATCTTATGGGCAGTTAAGATCATAACAGTCTAGGTGCACGGAAAGAGACTCAGTTTAGAGGACTGCCGTCCAAAAAATTAATTAGGATGATCAGATCGAAACAGCGAGATAAAGTCCCAGATAAACGAACTCGAAAGCTGATAGAAAAAGGACAATAAGCAGCTATTTAGAACATACGTGTCTCGTCCAAGACTAGGTCAGAGGACGGCGATAAACACGGTGCCATAAATGTCCGTAAAGTGTTCCGTTCCAGTGCTAGCTACAATCGAGTTCATCCTTTTGAGGATGACGAGAATCGAAGGATAGGAATCTACTACTTATAATGTATTGTCACATGGTCAGTACCTTGTATTTTTGCCTCGGGCGGTAAAAAAACTCCAAATTTTTTGGGCGTATTACCTACCAGTTAGTTATCGAATTCTGTCAAAAATTCACTTCAGTGTTTTACTTCTCAAACGGAAAAATCTGCAGGTCTCCCATTGGCACAGCCGTTCGTTTTAGACATGCCACTTGCAAGACTCAAGTCCTGAGACCTAAGTGGCCATGGCAATGATCTCGTCCCCAATATTCTACTAGCCATCACCGATTCTTTTTGCTTTGCCTATTGTTGGAAAATGTTCCCCTAGTGCCCGTGATTATTCTCCGTCGTCAAAGGTTCGCTCAGCACAGACTAATAGTCATATCATCCAAATTTAGTGGCCTTGTGCGAAATGTTTATGGATAAAAAAACAATAATGATAACTAAGTTGACCTTTAGGCTGATCAGTCACTTGAGGCAAAATGGGAATTTTATTTCTAATTACAGACAGTAGGTCGAGGTTTCAGGAAAGATGTAGATATACACGAAAAGTAGAAGCCAAAACACTTGTAAGGATGAAGTTTAAGTAGCACGTGTATACATTAGTGTATGCTGATTGGATTGCATATTTATACTGAGAATGAGAACAGACCTCCCAAGACAGATGTCTAATGTAATCTCACAGATTGGACTGATTTTGCTGCTCAAGTGACAAGTTCCTCACCCCTTAGTCTTCTTCATACAATGTGACAGGGAAAATGATGTGCCGGGACAATGAGAACTCCAGCGAGATCCATAGATACAGTCGTTTATTTCATTTCCATGAAAGTGATGGTTTGATTTGGAAGACACTTTAAAGGACCTCAACATCCAGTGTGCAAGATTATTTTAAAAAAATTCCACCATTTTTTGATGCCCGTCCAAGTGAACGATCTAACGATTCTATTCCTAGGAAGGTGTGCAGGTAATCAACCTGGAACGATCATTTCATTTTTATCTCATTGCTTACCAAACTAATTCCATGCACCACCATCGGCGAGAAACGTCTGGGCCTAGATGCCCTGAAAAAGGGGCTGTCAGATCTAAGGGAAAAAGACAACATCGAATTTCCTGATGGATTCCTCCAAAGAAATCTGACTGAATGAGAATTCGGTTGCGAGATTTTGACAAATGTAGAATTAATCCAGCTGTGAAAAATCTTCAACCTCGACGGGATTCCAATAAACGCGAGCCAAGCACACCCATATGTTCTGCGTTTTAGCAAGAGATGTTGCATAACTGCCGAAAGCAATTCGAACTAGTGTGGGAGACTGTGTGCGAGAATGCGTGAACAGGGGGTCGAAAGAGCTTTCTCTTTTGGCCTTGATTTGTTCTTTGTATCTTTTGTCAAGCTTAGTACATCAAGAGTTCGAAAGCTGAGTCGTTTTGAACTTCTCAGGTGAATAATTCACTGTCAACTGCCTTTATTTACGATGCTAAATGATTGGGAATCCGGAAACATGTTGCAAAAGTCTATTATTACTGTTATGCTGACTGGTCGAGGTAGCTATTTGGTCGCTTCAATGCGAGTTTCGGGCTATCTAAAAGCCACAGGCTATAAATTTTAAGGCATCTGATACGCGAGTAAGCGCACCAGTCACGTCACACTGGACTCAATTAAGAGTTCACTAATTTTTCCCGGTTCTCGGTCTGAAGTTATGCTGTTAGAAGCAGAAACAATAAGACTGTCATCCCAAATCACGTGGAGCACAGAATCCACATAATCTGGTGAAGAATTGAATTTCTTCACATGTGATTCTTACTGGTTCGTGTCCCGAACACATCAGTGACAGGCTATTGTAAATAACATTGGTAAAGTGGTTCACAGAAAAAAAATGGCTTGGGCAAACATCAAGATTAGAATTTTCATTGCAAGAAAATCAATAACGTGGATGCACTTTCAACACGATCAGAGAGCCATACCTTGTGATATTCAAGAGCACGGTGCGATGACCTTAACAGATAGTTGGTACTCATTCTTGTTTTGATTGATGCGAATGCATTCAGATAAAGTAGAGGATAGAATGAGTGCAATAGAAACCCACTGTTATGGTACTACTGCCAGGTGCAATGAAATACGTTTGTCTGCGTCACGGCCAACTTATTGGTGAGCTTCCATCTTATGGTTTCGAATGAGTGAACTGTGCTCTTCTAATCACGTAATTATGCGTGAAGTGATTTTTGCCATTAATTGGGATTGTGATTTTCAATACTATCACTGATTTTCAGCGAATATCTCTCACTCAGAAATGGACCTCTCCGCGAGAACTTTAGGTATTTGTAGTTGGATAACGGCTGTCTTCTAATTGGTGTCTCAAAGTTCTTCGAATAGGTGGTCGGTCAATGCTTCCAAAGCTCCTGAGTGCCACAAAATTGTGACCAGATTAAAGCCGTACTATTTGTGCCCAACGGATTATTTCATAATATAACGCAAATGGTCATCGGATGCCTACGGTTCCACATCGCCGAGTAATCCAACGACTTTGTATAACTGTAGTCGAACGATAACTGTTAAAAGCCAGCTCCTTAACAGAGAACCCAACTATCATGTGTTGAAGTTCAACAAACCGTCTAGAGCCTGTCCCGTAGCGTAATGGCTAAGGTGTTCGACTCATAATCGTTTGTCTCAGCTTCGCGCCCCAGTTAGGGCGTAGTGGATGTGCGCTGCTGATTATTCTTAACAAAAATGAAATAGCTGTTCAGTGCTCCCACTATTTTTAATGCTCAGCTGAGCAATGATATCATATGATGAAAACATGGTTGAATTTTATCGACTGAATCACCAATTTTTAACGGTATCCTGAATTCCGATGATCCTCCAAAAAGGGGTCCAACTGCGCAGTGTGTGAAAGGCTGTCTGTCACTGAGGGTCAAACGCTTTGAATGCGATGAACTGACTGTTAAAGCTTTTCGCTCTTTTGTAGGTCGGAAATAGACTCTTCAATGAATATCCGAACATCAAACCATATGGCTTCGCACCGCATTCGGTTGGTAGGGTACGCGTGGTACTGATGAATGACATCTATGGAAACGCTGAGCTCCCACGGGAACGAACGCCTGCTGGCGTTCGAATCCTTTTTGGAGAAACCAATTTAGTTAATCGTTACCTAATGTACATAATATTTCTCTGCTATTAATGGAAATAGTTCGATCTAAATAAATTCAGTGGAATTTCGGCGTGAATGCTGGGCTGCAGTCACCTGGCCTTTTGTGCAATAACGTCGTCGAACTCCTTCTGTCATCTGGTTCTAGAACTAATCCATTCGATCACCTAACTGGAAGCATTGACTTGTGCATAAAACGAACTGGGAAAATTTCACGGGTCTATGGTATTCAAGAGTATAAGTAATTCATTTATATTTGTCCTCGGTTGCTGGGTCAGTTGCCATGCTTAACCCTCTTCCAAGACAGGTTCTCTGTAGGTTGTATATTGGTGACATTCCAATGTTACCTGGTTTGAAACTGGACGCCCCTTAACAGAACGTTTGGGCGACGCGTAGTGACCAAATTGGCCCAAATCAAAACAATGCGGATCCAAACTACCGCGGTACCAAATTTAGTTATGTACAACAATCAGATCTCAACAGTGTTCCTTTAAGGCTCTGATACTCCGCTTTCTGGCAACGAATGACGTGAACGACAAAGAGCGTCAAACGAAGTCAGCCAACGGTAACTCCACGCTCGTGACAATGGCGAGAGTCCAGTTTGTCAACGCTACAGTCAAATTGGTGCAATTAAACAAAAAAGGGTATTTGTCCCACAGTGAGTGGATAGTACAAAAATGGAGAAAATGTCGATGGTTGGTTCGGATTTCCCTTCGGAACTCTGTACAGAAACATTTGTTTCTGAACTAACTTTATCCATGGTCAAAGGTGCCCTCAAATAATTTTTAGCCCAGCAAAATGGATACAATACTTTTTTCACTATTGTTCATTTTGGGAGTGAAACCACTGGTGATGGTGAATGCAGTGAGGACGATGACTGTGTAGATGAATTTTGTGATGTTATCAATACCAAGCTTCAATACCGCAACTTGGTCGCAAATATCCAAATGGAAGGCGTCAAGATAGCTTCACCAACGAACAAAAAGAGCCGTCCTATTAGTCTGGTGCATAACTCAGTCAAATGAACGTTTATAATTGATTACGCCCAAAAGCAATGGCTAGTGATTCATTGTTTTCTTAGCAAAAGACAAGAAAAGTTAAAAAACCGATCTGGGAGGAAATTCGATGATGATATTATTCGACTTTCGGTTGAGAATGCTTAGGTCGGAATAGATCAGTAGTGACCACCATTTTTCACAGTTTAATTCCGGTTATTTCTGATGCAATTCTTTATTCAACTCAAGAATTTGTCGTTAATTCAGCTCAATCTACCAATCGGATCTACCCACAGGCTGAGCTATTTAACTGCCTATTTGATGATTGTTCCTGTCCAGTGGTTCCCCAATTTTCCAGCCTATGACCTCTGATCGCAGCGTTGAACCACATTCACATCAGCAATCTGTGAACGGTGGAGTTGCATAACCACTGTACCTTTCCATTTGACTAAAAGAAGAAAGAGCGGGACGGCGATGAGACTAACCGAGTGATCGGTTGGTTTATAATATTACCAGTGTAAGGCTGAATTACCTGCTTGATTTTTTTGACTAAGCGACCAGTCAATACAGATAAATCGAAGTAAACAGGGTGTGCTCTATGACTGGGACACCAGACCCTGGTATTCATGCTTACCAATACTCACTAGCGAGGCATTAGTTGAACAGGCGACGAGACAATTTTATGATGCAAAATCGAAGGCCGACGAAAGAAGCTGACCAGTCAGATGACCTGGAAAACTGGTTGCAATCGAACAGGCTCAGGTATGCAATCGCCTTAAATCATCGTTCAAATCTGGGATTTTTCCGCCCGAACGTTTTGTCCCCCTGAAGCTGATGTGTTCTGATAGTATTGATTTTGGGATGGAGTTGGATGGCAAACAGCAACTTACTTTTAATCATACTTTTCGAAATTTACAACCGCTGGAAAATCGGTAAATTCGCAAACTACAATTGAATCAATAATATCCAAATTTATACTCCATAGTTTGATTCTATTCCAGGAGATGAATTTGAAAGTCTTTTTAGTCCCTGCAATGAACGATTATCAAGTCACTTCTTCCATTAGCAATATACACACCCGAGTACCATCCTCGGAGTGCAAGTTGTAAGAAATAAACATACTCGAACATCATCGAGCAAGGAAATTACTTAACTGGGGCAAATAAATGCAATTCAGAAGGTTACATTTCAGCATGAAGACTGTAATATTCCCATTCGGACTAACGGACAAATATTTTCGATTTTATTTTTTACGATTATTTCATCTTCCGGCACGGATGTTCGTCCCATTTTTCTTAGCTGCTTTTGGCTGGATAATTTCATTTCAGGACTGACAATGAGATCCAACTGCACGGGCAGGATACGTCATTTTCCGTTAAGTCATATTTAAAAGCTCAACTAACTTTATTTCGGCAATGGACCAACGTTCACGTTCTTAAGGGAATCGTGAATGGAATCTGGAATCAGTTTCCTTCTGCCATATTGACAAATATACAGTTGACAACATAAGGAATACGCTGAATCCTTACAGTTTCCAAATTATCTGCAAAATGTGATTAATCACGGAGATAGCATCGGATCAGACAGCTCTAAGCGCAACTATAAACTCCAAGAAGCAATCTTTTGCTCTTGTGAAATTGAAAAATTCCTACCTGTATATCCTTTCACTTTTGTTTGTTTAATTTCAGATATTTCTAATACAAGCCAACAGATTGCACAGACACTCGCTTCAAACTGCCTCTGTTGCCGGGAGATATCTTGGATACATGATTTTCTGAGATATCACCCAAATTTTCTCATTTCAGTCATAGGCCACGCTGAATTTGATAAGGTACACGTATCATAGCAAACGTTCATTATTAATAAGTTTGTATATTGCTCGTCTTACTGATCAGAACGGTGGATAATTTCAACGGGCAAATTTTAGGTCCGCTTTTGCCACCGAACGATAATGTTAGTATTTGTGATTCTGCATAAAAGTATTAAGTTCCAAAATGCATCCACATTAAAGTAACGCATTGCAATGTTGAGACAACGGCGATTGATGATGATGACACTAATGATGGTTAGTTTAGTCGATCCAATACAAATTTACAGGAAACTTATATGATTTGTGTGGCAATTCACTGCACCGATTCTAGTTTTTATACCGGCATGTTTACTGAACCAACTATACAAGTTTTAGTATGCATATTTAGACTTACACCTTGGTCGATATGATGCAACAATCTGCACAATGTTCCAAGTTAGATCACATTTAGGTTTGGAACAAAAAATAGCTGTTCATGTGTCTCCGGTTTTTCTGGATTAAATGCTGTCCCAATTGAGCGCTTTGTTAAAGGTCGTTCATGCATGGATCTCACGTGATCGTCACAGGCCGGAACCTGTCCATGCATCGCTGGTCACCAAATTTATTCGAAATAAATCCGCCGCTTTGCTAGGAATTCGAAAATCAGGCTGTGTAAGAGAAAACCTCAGCCACTAGAGACGAGTTCGACATTATCTCGCACTCTTTCTTTCACCTGGAAACTAAGAATCGCATAGCTAATAAAAACGTTTTATGAGGGCTGAATCAATCAGTATTCTTGCTAACTGGTGAAATAAAAAAATCCAATAGCTCACTGTTGACTGACGTGTTAACGAAAATTAACATTTGTCAATAGAGCCGAAACCCATGAATATGTGGAATTGCCCACAAGACCAATTGTCCATACAAGACTAACAAACATCACACACTTCAATAATTCATAAAATATATGAGTTCTTCACAAGGCATAAAACTTAACTAATACTCCTAAACTCTATTTCATTGTTTATAACCTAAGGAAAGCCAAGTCACGTTATTCGAAAGTGTTCACAATGCCACTATACTATACTGACTGGAAGCAATACACCGGCAGTTGTGGTTTGTTTCTCCTTAACTGTTTCGTTCGTTTTCCACGCGAATCGGGTCACGCAACCCATAAGACTGTATCGACTGGATTGCTGACGAGCTTGTGGTTTTTATATGAACTCTTCTGTTTTTAATAACGGCCAATAGAAGTACGAAAGCTGAGAACTTCATGGTAAAATGAGAAAATACTTATAAGATTGATCAGGTTTAGGTAACGTGTAAACCACTACTAGACTCAGTATATTTATTTGTCGAACGAATATGTGCTTTTGTAATTGATGGCAATTGAATTCACTAACTTGGTCATCGCTGTTTAAATGAAAACAGTAGCATGGAGTAGCGTTGAAACGTGTGAAGTAATTCCAGGGCCGTTGTGGGTTTTCACCATTTCGGTATTACACAAAGGTCATGTGCAACCGTCTCTTTTCCTTCTTTCAGTAATATCCTCGTATCAGTCAATCTTCTTCCGAATGACTACAGCTCAACTTCAGCTAAACCACGCTTACATCAGTTTGAAATTTACCTCATGAACGCAACCTTGTCACTTGGGCCTAAACTGTGTGAGCAGATATGTGATACATAAAATGCGACACAGCTGTCGTTGATCACTATGCCCATCCCACACAAAGTGACAGAGTACACTGCGACTGTAATCGATCATAGCAGTAGATTTCGTGCATTCCTGATGCAAACTATCCTTCCAAAAGTGCGTTCGGCGACAGTTGTAGCCTTCTGTCTGTTACAAGCCCCGTAAATTTTTAAGACCGACATTCTTGTGACGATTTGCACACTTACACCCACATATTAATCAAAGCAGACGATACAGTGCAACATACCTGATGCAGTGATTGGGATCCGTTTTCATTTTGTTTGTCGAATTGATGACAGCAATATCAGATGAAATAATAGTTAAGAGTAATTAGGGAATGGGATACGTTGGAAGAAAAGAAATGTGTGAACAGATGAGTTGTTATTATCTATTTTACCATCAGAACGAGTGAAGTGCAAATTTCTATGGGATTTGAAGTTCAACAAGTCAATGACAACCTCCAAAGAAGGTCAGAGATAAAGAGGACGTTGTGCGACGGCGGTACTCGACTCCCCATTAGAGGTGCTTTGGATTACCTCCCAATAGAAGAGTACATTGAAATTCCAAGTGGCAAAATGCAACGGTCTAGTGGCTATTGAATACAGCCCCGAACATAAAGAGGATCTATGTATTCCCGAAGACAGAAGCACATACGGCAAGTACCATGTTAACCGAGGGGAACGGTGTATCATCAGGAAAAGACGTTGCGACGACGTAATATTCAAAAATGGAAAATTAATTTGAGTTGAATGGTTTTGATGACCAGTCACAATTTACGGGAGGAAACGTATACTACAAAACAGGTTTATTTCACCAAATATCTCTGATGGTGCAGTCAGACGTTTATTTGAGAACATAGTAAGTTGTATTCTATAAGACGGTAACGGTCAAAAAGGTGTGTGCTAGATTTGAAATGCACAAAGGACGAAAAAGTACCATATGATGACAAACAGTAAGCGCAATAGTTAGCATTATCATCCACATGATTAAGTCAGTTTAGCGTCTACGGGCTACACGTTACACAGCATCTCCAAATAAAACGATTCTGACGATGTTCCTTTTGCTTACGTACACACACGCACACACACAAATTACCAGATTCAACGGCTCCATGCTTTTGCCCCTAAGATATGCAGGACAGGAGGCTTCAAAATTTGTTGGGGAGGCCTAAGCTGAACGAAAAGAAACATGAAATCCTCCCGAAATCATAAAGTGGAAATGAAATGAAATCATTGGTCAAATAATGGAATCAGTCACAGATGAGGCGGGAGTGAATGATCTAACAAGGAGAGCAGGATCACCCAGATGGCTTATTCAGGCTGCTTGTCCTATTCCCCATTTGTTACAGTTAGACTTGTGGTTCCATGTGTTGGCTGCAACAGCGTCTTTTCTTTTCCTGGATATTCTTTCTTCTTATAGGGACATGTAACTGTAGAGAAAAGGCATCGGTTCGTGGGAAGCATTGATATCCGTAGCTGAACGATGATCGTGATTGGCCACCTATTAACTGTCCATCCGAATGATTTTTTTGTATTTATTACGTAAAATTTGTTGATTGGAGTACCAAGAGACTATGCTGCCACCTTTGACATGCATGGATTCAACAGTAGTTGTTCCAAAGACAGGGTTATCTATTCACATTACAATGCTGCAGAATTTGTAACCATAAAGCTCTGACGACTACCAAAAGTTTCGAGCTAAAGAACCATAGGCAGTCTGAAGTTTCGTCCGCATCGTGACAAATAACATGAAGATATTTCATGGAATGAGATGGAGGGGACAGCCCGTCACCACGCATCTTGTTTCCCATTTTGTCTTGGGTGCCATTGGAGTGGCGTTTTGAAGTAAGCCAAGGAGTTTACATATCGACAAACGCCACTTTTAAAGGCGACTGATCATCAAAGGTATTTTTTGGAAAAACCCATTAACCGTTTTGGATACGTATTTGGTTGATCTAAGAGACAGACAAAAAGGGGGGGAAAGGCAAAAATTTTAAATTCGAAAAAAGATGTTTGCGTGTCGCGAATAAAAATGAGACAAACCGTTTCCCGAAGCATACTTTGTGAAACGGCTATCTTTTCCTCTTTTGTTCAATATTTTGGCTTTCATATTTTTCGTACCAGTGGAGCTGCAGCGCCGTATACGCTCCAACGATGCAGGAATGCGGCAACGGAATGAGCCGGTGGGGAAAAGATGAACTAGAGAGTGCTCCATTTTTCGGTCTACATTCCACGGCAATAATGGCTCGACAACAGCCGGTCACGACGGCTAATGACCGGTAATATTAAGTATGACGCAGATTCCCCCCCCCGGTGTTCAGCTTCAAAAAATATCATTTTATGTCCCAATGCAGTTTGGAAGGGCGATTCTCATTGGCCAGAGAAAGAAAGATTTTTCAGAACTTCCCAGTCGACCAGGCAATCGTTTCTGGGATTGTGTTTTGGCCAAACCTTCAATCAGCCACAGATTTCTCGTGACGTGGTTTCAGTCTTGCCGCGCAAACCACAGTTAAGCATGAGCATGGCACGATCATCCTGCTATGCTCAATGGACAAGAAGCCTGTTCCACGCGCCGTCGTAGTTGGGCTGATTGGTTAGAAGTAATCAATGGCCTTTCAAATTAATTGGGGAGCGCCTGAAGCACAGCTTGACAGGCAACCGGTGAACCAATGGCCTTGGAAACAATTGTTTCCAATTGGGCGAGAAGTTGAAAACCAGTTATCACGTTTAAGTCGAATATTTCGGTTTTTAGCGGGTCCATTCGGACCAATCGGTATAGACAACCTAGAGTTATAACGCGAAAATTGACCAAGTATTGCTGGCGAGGAGGACGTCACATCAAACTAGTAGACCCACCGTTGATATGTGGTGAATATTGACGCCACAAGTTCGAAATAAATATATATATATAATATGGTATGTCGGTTTGTTTTTGTGATGGAGTGAGCGTACTTAAGGAAACGAGTGTCTTGCTGATTGTGTGTTTGCCAATTCGAGGCTCTGAATTCTCAGTTGGGGGGGTGGGGCCTCACCCGCCGAAATTTGATGGTTGTACATCGTGGTAGGGTTCATTAAGTACATGAAGTAAAAAATTAAAAAAAGGGAGAAGAGGCGGATGTGGTCCCCTCATTTAGAATTGCTTGTTTTAATGATTTTGGAATTTAATTTTCGAACAATGCTTTCTTTATAAACGACGTACTGATGTCAGCTGCACGATTGTTTAGTGATCTAAATCACTTAAAATCGTTCTTTTCACTTTGACATTATTGTCGGCGTTCATCGACCAGCCATGATATAGGGGGGGGGGGCCCAACAACACAGGGCCTCGCAGGGAATGGACACTACGGCGGGGGCGTTGTCAGTTTTCGGTGGGGGCTGTTAAGGAGGGGGGGGGGGGGGGGGGGGGGGTTCCCAATCCAAAACAGCTTCTTGCAGTCTAATTGATTTTGATGGAGGTGGCTTTACTATGTACGCGCGTGGGCTAACAGATGGCGGTTCTGACTGATCTGTGACAAGCACCAGGATAGTGGAATGAAAGTGGAGAAGTTCGTTAGATCGTTAAATGTGCAATTTAATTATTGCCCCCCCAAGCGAGGTTGCGGTTAGAAGAGATTATTGAGCATGCGACGCAGTATGTATGACATGTTTTTTGTAGTAGTGCTGTGCGGCAGCCAGGTGAGTATGGGAATTACAAGTGTGATTCATTTACCGTATATAGAATACATTCCCCATTTGGCAGCCCATGATGCCTACTGAAATTGAGATGGGCATTTTTCCTCTCGTGAGAAATTTGATCGTGTGGCCCTAGATGAGATCAAGTTATCTTATCACTATCAGCTTGGCCAGTAGGGAAATATTTCCCTAGTCAAACATTCAATCTAAACGAAGTTACTCAGCGAGAATCCACCAAATTCATCACTTGCACTTTGTGTTTGTAACCCTATGTTTAGAGCGTATATGTTATCCCAGAATGTTTAAAAGTTTAACACCATTATGCAAGTTTTTGTTTTGCCCCGGGTGTAGGCTGATTTGATGAAATGCGTTTATACATGATTTTCTCTTTTTTTTAGCAACTACCGTTGCCAAGTCAGAGCAAACGTGACTTTGTTGATTTGATTCTTACTTGTCCCTACAACGACCATGGTGCCCAACGTAACACATAAAATTAACACGCGAAATATGCCTGGATCCCATTACGCGCGTCTTTGACCAAGATGTTCGGCATATAATTTCCAAACCAAAAGTATGCCCTTTTTGGGATACGATGGATATCGCTTCAGAAAAAAGGCTTTCATTTGCAAGAAGGATTGTGGAGGTTTTCATCAAATTTTGATTATTAACTTACGACTGGCAGCACCGTCCGTCATCACGAAAAGAAATCCGCAACTCCATGTAACTGGCTTGATACCAGAAATTTCCCTGATAACTGCATTGATTAGTTATCTAGATCTATTTATTCCGGCACTCTTGAATCATCCTATTATACTAACTCCCCATTTCGCACCATGCAAAAAAACAACAAAACTCTCTTGTTGAGTCTGGAGCTCCAACTTTACTCTTCTATCGATCTGAAGTCTAAGAGTTTCTTAAGGCAGTATTTTTTTTTTTTTTCCCCCTTTTTTTTCAATTCCCCTACAACTGTAAAGAATTCATTACTTTGGTTTAACTGAACTGTCGAATGGAGAACCTCTGAATCTCAGTTCAATCACGTGATTGATTCTGAGACTCGTAACAGCTCGTTTAGGGTTACATACAGCTAAACGATAAGGTTTTGCCTCAAATATTAAACACAGGCCAGTGATCAATCCATTTGAAGTTAAAAGCTG
>LUCM01009143.1:0-20623 GCA_008360955.1 Fasciolopsis buskii
TCCGACATCCTTAGACGGAGACACGATGCATATCCCGTTAACTCCACTCGAATCCCTCCCACTGAGTCAGGTCTTCTCTACAGGACGGGTGCACCTCCACTAGCCTGCCTCGCAACGTTTTCCATGTAAAGCTCGCAATTACTTGTGAGTAGCGTTTGAGGTTGATATATTCTAATGAAAGCGAAACTCGAGGCTAGTGTTCCCTGAGTGTAAGAGTGACTAGATGACCTGAGGTTTGTGCTTGAAGGGTGGAGTCCGAATCGCAGCCAGTTTAACAGAATACGTCAATCTCGCACACTGTTTGCAAGTGGTTGCGAGTTCTCTGGTTAAAAGCGCGTTTCAAATGTGGGTGGAATATTATCATATATATATATATATATATATAATCGAACTTTCTGCTGTCGACTAGAATTTTATGCAATTAGTCGTTTTACTTTCCAGGTCGCCATAAGAACAACAGAACTTGCAGCCGTATTTTTCGCCACGTTTGAGAATGTTCGTGGCACTGTGATTGCTTACCAATATCCATCCAATTATGTGTCACCGGCAAGTTCCCGTTTATAATAAACAATTTCCAGTGTGTTTATGGAATCGTGTGAATTAGCGTCAACTTCATTTTGTTGAGCATAGCTTTCAATAGACTCAATTTGCAATCGATCACTGTGTTAATCATTTTTAGTATGTGCTTGATGGAAACAAACACTAGATTTAAACAGGTTTTGTTAGGTAAGACAAGTGTTGCACATGCCTACGGTTGTAATCTCTTGATATACAACACTACGTGAATCAAACGTCGTTTGGGCGATTAGTCGACCTCGTTAGTTCGTGGCGTGGAAGAAAGGACATGGGGACTTTAAATTTTTCTTAACGACTCAGGCCGTCTTAGAGCTACGCATTGGGATTTACGTGATCGTTTTATTAGACAGTAAGTGGCATATCTTTGACACTTACTAGTAGCATATTTGTGTTCGATATATTTCTTTATCTAAGTAATTTTGTTGTAGCTTCCAATTCGCTTGTTGCTCTTTTTCTGTTTCACTCTTGAGTAGACAGTGCTTCTGGTCACCTTGCTCAATGATGGGCTTTGACGCCAGGGCTAATATTTGTAAGGTTTTAATTGAACTTGAATTACCGTAAATGGATAAATATGTTGTCATTAGAATGTATGGCTAAACAAGTGATTCGTCACGTGACCTGATTGAAGTAATGTCGTTATGTTCAACTTCCTAGCTAGAGTTAAAACGGATTTTTTTATCTAGGAAGCAGCAGAATTCATTGTGTTGTATCGGTGGTGGCATCCAAACTGACTCAGACTACATTTGCTGATATTGCAGGAATTTCTTCTCGCTAAGGGTCTATCATATGGTTTAGATTTTACAACTAACAACTCTGCACCAATGCGTCCTGATTTCGGCTGCTTCCTCAGCACCTCATGCTCAAAAGAGTAGTGATGAAAATTAAGTAGAACATATTCCTAAGTGAAATCGACCCAATAGAAAAAAGATTTCGAATAACAGGATGCCACTGACTGCGAGCTTTGGACACATCGGGGTTCTTGTGGACCCCAATCCGCTATTCCTACTGAACCCACACGAGTCAGATTACTGGTGACGGTTTTCGTGTAGTTTCGCCATGTCATTGGTTGACCACCTCGAAGCACCTCCCATCGAATACCTGTGTTGGCAAACAGGCTGCAACGAGGCACGCGATGTTTGAGCATGTCAGACGCATGTTTCAACCACCTTAATTTATTAAGTTCATTTTTTCTGAAGGTTTAATCCTAGAGCGGAATGCTGTAGGTCTGGTGTCAGAGTTGTTTGTAAAATCCTCCTTCCCTTCTTATTCTTGTGCTGATAGAGGAATATCAGTGCTTACGCACTGATAATCTTCGCACACCTCTCTGTACTGGGCACATTTGTGATCCATATAGAAGGCCGATAATTGTATTTTCTTTTACCTCCCATGTTGGTTCACTTCACTTTCACTTCGTATATTCGGTTTTTCTGTTGTAACCTTTGTCACTTGCAAATGCCGAAGCATGTTTGGGTGGCAGTTTTCAGACTTCAAGTGGAACGCTGGTCTTGGACGCCAGTTAGAATGCTTCCCGATGGCCATGCTTCTTTAATAGCCTCTGCCGTGGAAGTCCAAGTGGTTGAGGTGTTTTTACCAAAGCGCATGGACGTTTTTGATAATTTTTCACATACGCGGAGTAAGTGGGTTGCCGCGGAGTTTGCTCTGTAGACTCCAGAGCTCGCAGCAATATGAAAGAGATGCCTATTAAGACCTTTAAGTTCGCAGTAACGTGAAGTTACTTGGGATATCATTAGGTCGGTTGCGGCGCTGAGCGAATTGCCTGAGGTGATTGATACTAACTACTTTAATTGACAAAGGATCATCCCACTTGCCGTCTCCGAGGTGTATGAAACTGCAGATATTGAGGATAAGATAAGGTCGTATCCCCAGCACTCTTGGCGAAAAACATTACGAGATGTCGCTTTCATCACATCTAAGATAAAGATAAAATTGAACAGTGAAAACTAGCTCGTTGATCTTGTTCCTCCCGAATATGTCTGATTGGTCCTCCCAGACTATTTCCGCGGTCCATTGAGCGGTGTATTTAGGCATTTGCTTGGTGTAATTTTGGTCACACTTGTCCCTGTTTTCTGTCTATTTCACGTCGGTGGTATCTGCCGGTATCATTTGAGTTTAGAAAACTGATGAATCGTTTTGATAAACAGTTAAACTAACTCTTTAATTGAATTTCGGCAGTGGCTTAACAGCATTAAGACGTAACAAATTCAAGTAGTTCATGATGCGCCAGAACAGGTGAAGTACACACTCATGCACATTCTACTTGGAACTCATAAGCGGTATAAAACATCCGTATAAATGACTCTGGTTTTTGCTTTTTTACGGATTGCAGTAGATGATGCTATTAGTCCGATCTTTCTTTATCATGAAATATCCATTTGGTTTGAAAACAGTGGAGCCAAAGGCCCTTTTGTTTCCTTTCGAATCTCATTTTTGTCGTTCTGAAATTTCACCCATATAGTCGCAATTCAAGGAAATCAGTAACGCGGTATTACCACGAGCCGAGCTCGCATTTCGCGTGATCACTGTGGAGGCGTTTCAGCACTATGTGATTGGCTGTCCACAGCGAATAGAAAGCGTGCGTTATCAGCGTAATACACTTCAGTTCAACATCTGTCTGGTAATTAAACCTAAGCCATGTCACATACTGGATGATATCACAGGATGGCAGTTTGCAGCCGAGAATTCCGCTGGAGGTTTGCGTCTGCCCATCCTGTTGGCTTATGAAACATTGGTTCTAAAGATCAATCGCTTCTTCTATACTTTGGAAGAGGATTGCGCTTTTCTCTCCCGATGCATTGACGAGAGCACAGGCAACTGGACTGACATCAGTATGCCGTGCTTGGATGCGATTTTTGAGCAATTGCACGCGGACGGAATATGCGTTTATCCGTTTGAAAATTCCGGTTCGTTGTACTTACGTGTGAGTTGTCCTGTTTTGGTAGTAATAGCCTGTTCTCGCTTTATCTGATGGTATCATAGCACTTGGGAAGCCTTTTTTTGATTGATTTAGAAGCGGTCGCTGTTTGGCGCCGTGTCCTACCGTACTTTACTCATTTCTATCGAAGACTGCGGAGACGGAGGATGATTTAGACAATGAGGACCACAGATTTCCCCCTGGCTTTTATTATGAACTCTGCACGTCTGTGCTGCTCATTCAGCATCAGTATGACATTTCTTATCACTGTGGTTGACCATTGAAGCAGTTTATGAACCATTTGTTCTTACATGCTTACCCCATACGTCCACGCATAGAAGCCTAAGGTCCATTTCGCTGTTAGCTAGTAGAGAAGATAATGGTCTTGAAACTTGGATGGCCAAGCGACATAACCTCATCAATTTGTCATTTGCGAGAAGCAGCTGGACAATATTAGATTGCCAACTGTTACTAAATTGGCCGACGGCGGTGTCATCCGATCACCGTGGCCACCAACAGTCACATCCTATAAATCGTCGAATCAAGGTGCTTGACACTCACGCGGAGGTATTTTGCTCAAAATGCGTTAATGTCGCCCACTTTTCCCGTATATTCGCTTCCATTTTGCCTAGGACATTGCGATTTTGACCACTTGTAACTCAACGCGCTTACTTACTAGATTCACAAAGTAGTTTTTTATAATGCCTCCGCCTGTACACGGCCCATAGGCACTAGCGCCCACCACACGGGGAGGGCAGACCGGAAACCTTGGTCCTGAAACTTGGGATAGCATAGAACCACATGAGGTTGGGCCTGAGATCCGAACCTCTAACCTTTGTGGTGACTGATGCGTAATCCACTTGACGACCGCCGATCAAATTGACAACACGAATAGAACTCCAAATGCTACACGGCGCTCTGAAGGGATGGAGGATGCGACTGAGGCCAGTTCAAATGGATGTTGAAAGCTTTCATTTTACAAAATATGCCGCTCTTTATATACGTTAGCCACCCGAGAACCTGGTAGGGCGATTATGACTCGATAGTTTTGTAAAGACATCGTTTTAGCCTCAGAGTATCCGTTAGGAACTCCGTTCTGCACTGGGCCTGCGCTGCAGATATTTCGGGCTCTATAGAAAAGTGTTTTTATGAGACCCCGTTTACAGGCAACTGGAGCAAAGCTAGAGAACTGATTGTACTGCCCCCTCCAAGTTGCTTTACGATGAGCTGTCTTTTTTATTGTTCCAACAGGACATCTAGTCATTAAGTTATTTAAGAAGGTTAGACTGTGACCCTTATCTCTTTTCTTGCGTAGCTCAAAGGTTTGGGTTTATTTTGTTCAATAGTTGAACAATTCAATAAAGTACTTCTCATGTGTACAAATTAAAATGTCATCGGCATAACGCCTAGACATGGTGAATTGGGCGATATGACTATGCATTTCTTTTTCGATCATTCCAAGAAAAATATCTGCTATTGTGAGTCCAGTCTGTTTGTATGACTGTCCTTCAGAATCAAACCGTATGTTTTCAGTACATAAAAGGATGAGGTCCTTAATGTTTAGGACAGGGCTTTATATTGTTTTGGTGGTAAGGTCCTTTGGGTTCAACTCAACTCTACGGAACCCAAACGCACGCAGAGTCGCCGATGATGTATTCCGATGGAAACGCACCACATGATGAACTGTACTTAAACAGACACACACAAACATACTAGAGGACTATGGCTGTGCTAGGGACATGACATTATTACTGTAATTCGGCCACTTACGAACACGCACAAAGTGTCGCTTTCGATTTGGGCCGTGTTGTATGTGCTTTGACCAGAATGGAGACAAAGTTGAGACCGGCTCCTAGGAAAGTGGGCTGTGCAGTTCAGCCACACACACACACCACCAGTATAATCCGTTTTGTTTTTGAGAATCGCAGTTGTGGTTGGAGCACGTATGTATTCACGAACGCAAGCGAGATTTACGACAATGCTAGGTTTTGAGCTCTGTATGGTACAAATTTTGGCAATCGGTTACCAAGCATCGGTAAGTATTTCGTCACTGACGTGTCAACTGGCGCACCAAAAGACAATAAGGATATGAAGCTACCAAAAAACACATGCGGTTAGTCCAACCGCTACATGAACCTTTAAGCTAGCGCTGATGAATGCATCGAGTACGATTAAACTGGAAAGCGGCGTGAAACCAATATTACCACCCCCTCCCGTGTATATGTGCGTGCGTGTACAGGAGAGCCTTGTTGTATAGTGCAGAATAAAAATACTGGTCGTGTTCTTTCATCTTATTATTACAGTGTTCTGTCACCTACGGAGCTCTCTGAGGTTGTGATGTTGAGGATTGGAAATCTCTGTTTATGAAGTCCGTGTTTCACACGGATCAGTCGAAGCTGCCTCTCCAATCGTGTAAAAAACAGTACAAGCACTGGTGAAAAGTAGAACTCTCATACCCCGAAAACTACTTGGCCGATGTCAGTAGCAAGCACCTTATCATCACGTGAGGACTCCAATATTTACTGGCCGGTGGTTGAAGTCCTCATCGGGCAAAGCTCAGAACTTTGCTTTTTCATTAACCTAGCGCACGTTAATCAATGTATACATGTCCACATGCTTTTTAAAGCGTTTGAGATACGGAAACAGCATGATCAGAAACGTTTTGATGGCTATTTTGGAAAAAGTTATTAACGATAGTGGAGACATCGGCTTATTACATACATTCCAAATCATATCGTCTCCATCGTAGAAGGACTTCAACTAACACAACAGTGCACTCTGTTTCTTCGATGCAATCCGAAATTTATTTGCATGCGTGCTCCAAGCGCACTTATGACCCTCGAAGAGTAAATTGACTGTGATGGTGATGTATATGCAGCCGGATTATTGATTTATTTCGCTACCGTGCAAGCCAGTCTCACCTCTGTCTACATTCTAGTCGGAGCACACATCGCACAATAATTCGAAGGGTCAGTGTGTAAGCGTACTGTTTTTGAGTGCCTTTGAGATGCATACAGGCAATAGTATTCCGCCTTTAGCACTGCTGACATACAATTAGTTGGTGAATTAAACCATGATGCCCGGAATCTCTCCACTTTTGGATATTGCTTAATCCTGAAAAATACAGGTCTTATTTAGTGGTTTCATATAAGATACACAAGTTACTCTGCGATCAAAATGTTGTGATTGCTTGAATCAGTTTCGCTGCAATTCATATTTTCCCATTCATTGTTTCTTCCAGTTCAGTCCACAAAATTACGGCTCCGTTGTTGACAGAATGTCATTAGATGTGGATGAAGAAGTCGTTTCGGATACAGACTCGTCGCCGCAGAACTTGGATGAAGACTCATATGATCTTACTCATCGTCAGCTACAACAGGTGAACGAGACTCTTGTAGTTCGTGGTCATCAGTTTCAAAGTCCTAGTGCAACTTTCGCTATGCCTCAGACTTTTGCCGATCTTCTGGATGACTCGGTTTTCGTTCTAGTCCATCCGACAACAATACGAAATTCGGGCAACACAAAAGCTTGGTACGCCAGAGATTGTCTCAGCCAGCGAATATTACCGCACATCGACGGAACTCAGCGTCTGTTGGAATTGGCGAATTTGGCCCGCGTGGATATTTCTGTGGCTCGAATGTGTTTGGCCAATCTGATTCAGGCCGGGTTTGTCCATGCTTTACCGGCACCGACGTTTTTGAAACCACCAACTGTCGTAGATTCTCTCGCTTATCCAATTTCCAATCCCGGATGGCTAGGGTTGCCGCGTCTCTCTGTATTGTTATCTGATCGCCTGCTTGGCGATGCGTGTCTTCAATCGGCGGTTAGTCCTCCACTCATTCCCTTGATGTTCTTGCAGTTTTCTTCCTGTTAATCAGACAATGACAGGGAAACTTATTTGTAAAATATTAAACAATAGAATTGAAAGTAGCAAACCGTTTATGCTGGCAAAATAGTGTATAGAACCCAGAGACTACTGGCAACGATGCATGTTCAATGAAACCATTAATTTTGCAGGTAGTTCGCACCGGTTAGGTTTCAGCTTTGTTCCCGACGCTGCTTTCATCCATCAACTGTACTAAATGGCCATCTTTTGTTGCTCCATGTATTAAGGGTATGGCCGGTCGGAATGTACAGAGTCGTTTCGGTTTACATTTGCTCTGTTATGCTCCCTATCATTGGGCTTTGCTTTGCGGATAAAGTCTTGATTAGTCAAAAGTGGTAACCAATCGCGAGCTACGAATCGCCGTCATTCATGTCAGTGATTGAAGATCTGGGGCTCGAGTTTCTGATTTCTGAAGTGGCAAAGGCTTAGTCCGCTTGAACGCCACCGTTTCAGAATCCAAGTGTTTCATTACTTTATTTCGAATCAACCACTTAAGTTGTATTAATTTATTCGAACGTGCCAATCATGCTTCCCGACTTGTGTATCTTGTTCATTCTAACTGTATTCCTTAGCGTGATCGATAATTTGTCAGAAATTTCGAATGTTAGTTATCCGTGTATACGTTGTATCAGTGCTCCGGAAATGTCACAGACTTTGAAATGCAGCTCCTTGGGTTTTGATCCTCTTGGATAGTATCACCCCCTTGTACCGTTTTACGCTTTCGTATTCCAGAGTGGTGCTGTATTTCATGATTATCTGGCAGATGAACTTTGTCCCTGGGGGGAAGAGGTGTTTAAGTGGATAAGTCTAGTTATTTGGGCGCTTGCGCCTCATCAGGTAACACCGTATCGGATAAAATTCCTTCGTGTATGCAGAAGGCTCGATGAGCTTTTGCCAGTTTAAGAAATGTTTGGCGTTGGCGTGACTTTCTGCTGTTCATCGAGGGATAAGTGCACATTTCAAAATTTAGACCGCTCTTGCTATGCGGCTTAAATGTGCAGATGTTGAGCGCCCGTGTTCTAAGGCTGTCGGTATTTGAGCACCAGTCTTCGAGATATCGTTGAAATCCCAGGGGAGCATCTTATGGGCAACTTTGAGTTCAGTCGAAATGTTCTTGACTCGATTTGAGTTACCAGGCTGGACTCAAGGTAGAGCTGTATGTCACCGGGTGTCCTCGATCTCTTCCCCGCCTCCCCCCTCCAAACTGGCCACATTTACCGTCAAAACACCGACAGACATGTTTTACTCGTACACCGGAAACCCTGGCCATTTATGTGTTTTATCCCCGGGGATTGCATTCAAGACTCCATCTCTGTTATCTGATTGACATCTCCATCCAACTCTTCGATGTACTTTCATCTGCACACGTTTGGGTACCCTGGAATCACGACTTCTGGTCTTGCTGGAGTTGGTGTGGCTCTCAGTAAGAGAACTGATGCTGCACTGCTTGACTGGATCCCAGTCGACAGCCGGTTATGTTCAGTGAGACTTAGAGGTTCGCGCAAAGTAAACAACCATCCTCCTGATAGACTCAATTTGCTTGCGTCTCAACTTACGCGCCAACAGACTGCAGTCCAGATACAGTCAAGGGTGCTTTCTATCAAAAGCTGCACGACCTCTTACGCGCAGCAAAGCGAGGTGATTTGACTTTAACAAGAGATAATAATCCTTTAATAGGTCGGCTGTGCTCGAATGAGGCGCGTCTAGGAGGCCCCTTTGGTCTTGATTCTTGTTCTGAAAACGGATGGTGGTTGTTGGCTGTATCCTTTTCATTGACTGTTTCTCGCTGGTACGAACTTCAGACTCTCCAGTCGCTGGTAGGTCACTCCACGTCCGCCATCTTCGAATCAGCGGTGAACGCAGATCGACCACATCGCGGTCACCTACAAATAGTGGGTTGTCTGCAAGATTACAAGTTGTGATGAGGTACTCCTAGATACCAACGACGCATTAGTCTGCAGCAACCTGTCCGCATGCTTCAGTGGGTCCTCGAAATATATGTTCGGTCCAACGTCGGTTGGACTGCGACGAGCTCTCTGGTTAAATTTCCCTACCAACTTTTCGAAACGCGCTAACCCGGAAGCCAGAATTGATCTCACGTAATAGCTACGATGAGCACCGGTCGCTTTGTCAAGAATGCCTCACATTCTGCCGTTTTGATGGATTGTGGTCTGATTTGTCTCCGCGCCTTCTTGACACTTGTCACTTCATCCCGGATGATGGCGAGCATACTGAAGAACGGCTCGTAATGAGACGTAAACTCAACACAACCTTACTTAGGGATCGTGAGGTCTGGTGGTTTCCTCGTGCACTAGAGATAGAACATGCTGCTGCCTTGGGAAATTCCGTAACCTGTTTGACCCATAGCAAATTATTAACTGTAAACGAAATGCTCTGTGAAGCTGACGGCTCCCCTGTCTGCAATCAGCAGTGACGTACTATACACTGGCCAAAGCGCTATCACGCAGAATTTAGCTAGCATCAAGTGTCAGCCTCTCTTATGGCTATTCAACTAGCTGGCTGGAGACACTGAAGGATATGGCAGTGAACCGTGAACAGTGGCGATCTTGTCATTTTCCGTCGAGTTAGAATGATTGAAAGAGTGCGCTTGTACAATTAGACTATGTTCCATTTGTTGGCTACAGCAGCTTGGATATTCACTTTTTTATGGAAACATGCAACCTTGGGAAAAAAACAGCGGTCAGTGAAGCTTGCTTGCTGTTTAACGCTGAACGACGATGATAATGATTGTGATGATTATAGCTATTCGAGCACATCCAGTGATCTGTTTCGACGGACCCGTTTTTTGGGACGGAGATCCTCAGGAAAACCCAATCCTTAAGATATCACGAAGAGCTAAGATCCGGTGGTCTTTCTCGAGGTCTTTTTGAGGGTTTAGGAGTGATGCTGGCTAGTGAGGAAATTTCATCCTTGAAGGCCTGGTTTTTCGGTCAAGTCTCTTCTTCGTGAACCATTATGGGTTATTGTTCCAATGTTTTAAAAACTCCGCGCGGTGACTGCACTAACCGAGGAATGTTATTCTGGTCCCAATAATGTCGAGGCTGTAGGAGTCTCATTCTTCGAAGGTTGTGTGACGCGCGTGAAGCATAAAGTTGTGAAGTGTGGACTGATTCTCGCACTGGTCGTGAGTGCATCATTTTTCATCCTGTGACATTTGCTAGAACACCTTTTTGCTCTCCAAAAATCAGTGATCACTGCGTTCTTGAACATCCGCCCAGCCTTCAAATCTGCTGCCGGGTCTTGCACTGTGGCACTGTTTGTTGAGGAATGAAGTGCATGAGTACCTGTCGATCCTCAAAGAGTCGTTCCGTAAGACTTGGATTAGGGCTTATATTCAGCTCTCGCTACCCTACGTCGTCTCTAGTGAAGTGCGACAAAGCTACTCCTACAGAATGGCCCTTCCAATCTAGAAGATGGTGGAGTTGAACTTCTCTCAGAGTACACCAATGACGTTGCCTTGCTGTGATAGTACACGGCAATTCAGCGTGCGTTGGACTGCTTGAAGTTAAGGTACTCAGGTGGGATATGTGCTTTGAACCTTTGGATTGTGAGGTACTTCTCCAGGCTCGTCAGGAGCCTGTTCTCTCACTGCTCTTTTGTGATGGTTAGTTAGCGAAAGTCAATAGCTTCAAGTGCCTTTGGAGTTTCGTTATAACCGTTGAAGGTTTTGACAAGACGATCACATCATAAACTGCGAAAGCCACAACAGTCTTTCCGAATTTACGACACTTGTCGCCCCTCTATGGCACTCAGTTTTCTTCCAAAGGAAGGGTGTGAAGTGGTACAATTCCTAGTATTTTTTTCATTCTGGCATCCACGCGTTGAGGATGCTCTTTGAGTTTTTGCATTCGACTACGGATATCTCGAAGAATGCAGGATCCTGGAGTGAAAATTGGCTAGCCAATGATGAAATGCGCTGTCATATTTTGGTGCCGATGGTCATCCTTCGACTGAGATAATCGCTGTACACTGCATTCGGTGGCTTGGATACGTTTTACGTGTGCCTGCTCATTGTTCACCCCTTCATGTTTTTTTACCGTTTGGTGAGCAAGGCAAGAAGAAGCGATGCAGCGATCTGTCTATGACTGAAAAAGTTAGCTTCCGCTTTGACCCCGGTCAGTGCTTCTCGACTTCTTGATTAGGACACAAGAGATGGGTGTTTTCTTCGGTTAGAGACGCTAAGGGATATGGATCAGGATCGTATTCGGTGACTCGGGTGCTATATGCTCTGTCTATGTAACTTGTGTCTCGTAAAAAATAAAACACTGACAAAAAACATCAAAAGTTGTACGGTTGGGACACCTGAAATCACCGTTTGTTTTCCTGTTGCTTATTGTTTCCTCTTTTGTACACTTTTATTTCGACGTTCTTGCGTCGACACTGTGCTTGTCTTTAATCTGGTGTAAAATTTAATGCGCTGAGTTCAATCGTTAGAGTTTTCCGGTTAAGGTGGTTGGATCATTTGTTGTGCGTACCCACAAGTCAACTGCACCGTTATGCGCTGTTATGAGAGGCCGATATTAGCTGATAGATGGGTCCATGGGGTCAGTCCTTATCGAGAAGTCAGCAAATGTTCACTGCTGAATTGTTTCGAATTAATTGAGTTAGGGTGCCGGGTTGGGGTCCACAAAGTCCCCCAACGCGATAGTTGAACACATTGACTAATTGACAATAATACCAATAATAACAGTCTTTTTGCTTCCTTTATTTACTACACAATTAAGGCATGATATTTATGAAAGGGGACGGTGGCCGTGGAAACGGTGCCAAATGAGGAATTTGACTTTTTGTGGGAAGGTTCAAACTCCTAGCATTCCAGCCCAGGTGCCACGACCATTTCCGCTCAATCAACACCGACTATCTGCTATAGTCACTGATGTTTGTGTATATACAATCTCCCGCTCGCATTAGAACTACCCACTATCGTAAGTTCTCTTATCCATCATTCCCCACTTCGCTTTGAATTAGTCCATGCTGCCGGATAGACACGAAAATCGAGACATACCAATGCAAGGTTAATGGTTTTCAGTGGCGATCTGAGCTGAATTCAGCTAGCTGGATGTCATGCGTAGGGTAGACAGCGTACCGGTTTTTGTAGAACTTTACTCTTTTATTCTAAACGTACGCATGAGTTTGTTGTAAAGATGCACGCAGAAATACCTAAAGATGTTGTCGTCAGTCAGTTTCCATGACTCGAAAACTTGTAGTGAGGAGACTTACGCGATCCTGAATGATCTTGCTGGATGACAATTACTTTGGTTTTGGATCATTCCCGGCTCTGTGAAGGAATGTAGTTAGTTGCTCTCAGAGTGGGATCAGTGATTGAGAGAAGCTGTCGTTTTCAAACTTATCATTAGCATATCGCTCCGGAAGCGAGGACATTTTGATTTGGTCAGACAATGGCTCATTGGACGGCTGGGGAGCGGGTCCGATAATATCTGGTTAGTGCGATTAAACTGGCTAGGCCATACCAAGGGTGATTAACAAAGGCATTCAACGAAATGCGGCCATACTTGGTCAAACTCAACTAACCAACTATCCAATAGAAACGAATCAGCAAGGCATCAAAAGTAGTGTCAGTCCACTCAACGGCATAGTGAAAATAGAATGGTGTAAGTAAACCAGTTAAGCTAAATGGAATTTCCTAAAGACAGTACTAAAGTCCCACGCGAAGTTTAGCTATGCTTGATACGGACCTATGTATGGAATATTTGGTTTTAATTACTAGGCCAAAGATGCGTTGACCGACCCGGGGTCATTTAGGTTGTTCTTGCTTGAGTAAGCGGGACGGGATCCGAACTAGAACTGGAAAGGTCGACTTAATTTGCTGTAAACGGTGAGTGAGTTCTTGAATTAATATCACATCTCAAATGCATCTGATTCTGTCGGAAAACTCGAATCTCGCACTATATAACCTGACGTTTCTAAACCGCCATCAGTTGCTGGCATGGATATCATCGAACGGGAAGTAATCACCCAAGTTAAATACTCCGGTTTTTAAATCTTGAGGATCTGAATGTCAATTCCACAGTGGACTGGACCTTAAACAGCAGCATTTATAAACCTTTTCCAGTAATATTGGAGAGAATGTTCTACAGAATTGTTTATCCGATCCGACAACTGGTGGAGTGGAACTCCCCCAGTGGAAGATAGTTTTCAGCCTTAATATGTCGTGGTATAGTCTTGCTGGGCGACAGTTCATAGGCAATACAAAATTCAGTGGATCGTCTGGCGATTCAGATACCCGGATCCCTTGCGCTTTGCATATTCGAAATGCAACGTGCTTCTCTGCAAACAATTGGATCTCGAGCTTGCAGTCACCCTTTTTGGCAGTCAGTTAGAACTAACCAGCAGATTTAAGTAATCTGGTAGGTTAGTTGAGAGGGGCGATGTTGGACAACTAGTCCCATTGGAGCGCACACAAAAGCCTAAGGATTCAGTACTAGACTAGATCTAACACACGGTCAAGCATTGAGGCTTAAGGATAGACTAAACGAGACATCAGAATTCGCATTCTGCGGGTGTACACTGGAACACAGACCCGGATAGCCAGCATGATATCAAAACAAACATTTGAATTAAATGGACTTGCTTGAATCGTAAAGATACAGTACTCGCCCAACGGAGGGAAGCATACACTAGGAACTCTTAGAGCCAGACGAACACGCAAACATAAATGTGCGTTTGTTGGTGATAAATCAAGAGCGATTTGAGCTGTATCGCATATGTACTTATTCTAATTGAAATTGAGCAATTAAAAACCAGTCAGCCGGTAAAGTGCAATGTTTCCCACGGTTATTTAGCCACATCGCATAGTTTTTAGCCTTTGCACATGATCTTTTCAGTACCCATTCGTGGTTTTTCAGCCTTATTCTATGGTTTTCTAGTCTCCACCCATTGTTCTCAGATCGATTAACAGTCTGTATACGAAACGCCATAAAAAATAGATTTTCCCAAATAAAGTTTTGAAGATTTACTTTCGAACGAACATTTTCATGAGTCCACTTTCGCAAGATTGCTTTCAGTAAGCGTTAAATAATAAGTGATCATAAGGGGTACACTCAAAATGGAAAGCGCTCCGAAATGCAATGGGTGCGCGTAGCTTTAAATTGCTGATATCGATGGTTTTTCAGGCACTAATGAACACTCAAGGCTATCGTCCACTACGGTACACAAAGTTTGGATATAATCATCATTAAATTTTCGGGAATACTTTCGCACTTCAGGGCTTCCTCATGGTCTAATTTGGCAATAACGTGGCTTGTTTTAATCTTTATTTCTAGATTCTGAGTAAAACAATTCGTTGTCTCCATTCCGAGAACACCGTCTTCCTTAGGTGTTGCATGGTTGCGTCTTCTCAACCTGTCTAATAGTTCCTTTTCTAATCAGATGGACTGATTTCTGTGAGCAAATAAAGTCCTGTAAACACATTAAACGTTTTCTTCAAGTTGCTTTTCTTCTCGAGGTTTCTAGTGTGTTGGCAGTCAGACCATTGACATCCACTCGCTGGATGGACAGCTGAGATTGATCGTTATTTTAGTGCTAGGATAGTTTAAGTCAAATGCCTCTCGCAGATGCTCGCTCGCTTCAGATATTTGACTGCCGAAGTCTCCGCGAAGCTGCGCTGCTGTCGGTTCATTGTTTATCCTAGAAAAGTGACTAATTTAGTTTAGTCATAGGCTGCGATTGGTGTTTTCGCTCTACTGGTTGGAGCCTAAGCAATTATTAGATGTGCCGAGGATTTGGTTCGGAATCAAAGTCGGTTTCGACTTCCATGCCCTCTAAGGCGAAAACAATGCGGATGACAGATTGGAAAACTTGGGAACGTGTACACAAAACAAAGATTTTTTTCCGTTATCATTTTGGTGCATCTCTCTCGGGGACCTGATACCTAGTCTTAATTCATTATCTACACAAAAAGGATACTGCCTCTGTCATATGATTCTTACGTGTCAGTTGGCCAGAAATGCAGATTCTGCCGCACTATTTGAGATGCGGCAAAAAAAGCCTCTAAATGTATTCATACGCTCTGATCATTCTGCATTTGGATAAAATGAACTTCGGAGATCCTTTCTTGATTTCTTCCATTGGTATCATATTCTTGGAAACGCTTCCTTGTTGTTTCTCTATTTCCTATTCGAATTCCTTGGACAGGGATGCATGCCGTGGCCTATCTGCAAGGTTCAGTTCGACTAGAGTCATGGGTCCTGTTCATAATTAGGAATCAATTTTGATGACCAATCATTTGACACAGTTTCACTATGTTGCTTAAAACTGTCCATCCGGTAGATATTTTGGTTATTTTTTCCCTGACCACTGTTTTTTTGTTGTTACCGCTCATCCTAATTGTTACGACTGCGCGGTTGCATTGTTCAGCTACCTGGTCGTTATTGTCCTTTTCTCATTCATCATCCAACAGGTTGTGGACTTCTCTGTCGACTTCGATCAGGGAGATGTTCGAGACAAAGCCTTGGTGGACATTTTCCGAGTGTATACCATGCTTTGCGGTTCGCCGCATTTCAGCCTAGCACACGTGATTTCTGCCACACCGTATCTGCGTTTTGTGGACTTGCGTGCACAACCAAATCGCGGACCCCCATGTTTCTCAGATTCGGGGGATGGTTCTAGTGGTGCACTCACCAACCAATCCACTGCGCTACCACCGGGATCCCCTTTGACCACACCGTTATCGGTAAATTTTTTGCACTTAGTTCAGTTCGGTGAAGTAAATGGTCTTATTCGTCGTATTCATTGTTTTCCTATCAGTGATCACATCGAGTCCATGGAACCCACAGTCACAGCGACAGGGTCTGATGTTAGTGCAAACGATGGCGCTCACCACCCGCTTCATATCACACGTGCAGGACATATGGTGTATCCAGGTCAACCGTCTGTCATGTCTTCGATTCACTCCGGGAACGAGAGTCCTCCGGTGAACGCTGCTGAACTGCTGGACGAGAAGACTTGGAACACTGTTCGGTCCTCATTGTGTGACGGTCTACACAGTGTGGATGACATAGGTATCATTCTCTCACAACAGATGTGTCAATTTGGCACACCGGATACCGTCAATCCATCCGGTCTGGTTGCACAGCTTCGTGAAAATCTAGTGCATCGTTTGCAAGCTAAGTCATCTCGCGATCCAGTTTTTCGACCTAGTCAAACGACTGTCTCTCATAACAGTACATCCAGTGGCTCGAATTTGCCGGTTGGTTGTACTCAGCCACCACCACCTCATCCGGCCACTAGCCGCTTGAGAGATCCGGGTTTCAAACTCGTGTCCACCTCAACTGATGAACCGATTTCCCATTCGCGCGTACGATTGAATCCATTGAATCGTCAAGCGCACCATTTGCAACGACGTGTGTCTTCTATCCCTCAAGGATATTCTACCGGTGAGTTGCGGTTTCTCGTTGAGAAATATGCGCAAGATGAGAAATTGCACAACACCGAACGTAAGCCGAATCGGCACCATTCCAGCCATCCCCAGGGTCAATCTATACCTGTTTCTTCGCTATATTTGGTTTGGAGATAGTAGCGAGCAAACACGTTAAATCTTAATTGATGCTTTGGCGATTTCTTGGCTTTATTTTTTCACTCTATTTCCGCAACCTCCTATCGGAACATCTTCTCTGCGGATCCGATATTCTTTTCTGTCCAGTCTTTTGCTTGGAGAGAAATTGCTTAATCTATAGATTATTATTATTCTTTCATCAATATAGTTGCATTATTTTTTGGATTGAAATTAACTATGGGATATCGTGTTCTAACATTTAAATCGAAATCGGACTAGTCGCGTGCTTCATGCGTATTTTCGGCGAGCCGATAAGTCAATACCCGTAATCGTAGTATGCAAAATTGACGGGGTTTTCACCCGTACAAAGCGTATTTCGATGATGCAGATCGCAAACAAACGCATACAAATAAACAACCAAATGCAAACAAAAACGATTTGCACTAGCACCATTTTAATGGCAACGCAGACCAAGAATTCGCGAAAAGGAATTAGGAAGTCAATATAGGAACCTGCGCACAGGGTGAAATCTCAGGATGGTAAAAGACAACTAAAGTTCTCCTGCTCACTGCTGGTCAGTCTCCATTCGAATGAATTTCTCTGATGAACAGGTGGCTGGGTTAGAAATGAAACATTGAATCAGATTGACAAAGTTTGTCAAGACTAATTAACGAATGTGCGATCATCGTGAATGACTCAGGGTTGAGTGAAATAGCTCAGATCCACGAAATTCAGAAAGTTGCTGCTTTTAGAAATAATTACAATCCAAGTACAATAACACAAGATTAGTCGCTTGATACCTTTCCCCCGACCGTCTGTAACACGCTTTTTCTGCGGACCCTATATTCACTCGGAAATAAAGTGCTTGATCCGTTGGCTGGTTGCCACTTCGATGATTGTATTCCATAGACATTAACAAGAGTTTCCGCCGTTCGGTTTGCCTCCATTGCTAAAGGAATCTAGGTTTTCGCAAGGTGGAGTATAATCACTCCATGAGCTCAGCCCTGTCATTCCCTACTCCAGCAAAAATTTATATCGGCTCTGTCGTCAGATCGACACAATTATGGAAACACAGGGCCTCAACA
The DNA here is from genome assembly GCA_008360955.1 of Fasciolopsis buskii. NCBI lineage: Eukaryota > Metazoa > Platyhelminthes > Trematoda > Plagiorchiida > Fasciolidae > Fasciolopsis > Fasciolopsis buskii. The sequence goes on from LUCM01009143.1 coordinate 18,015, forward strand.
ACTTCTGGGGAAACTAGACGTCACGTTACGTCGCACCAAATGTCGAATGATCGACGCAGTAACTGAGACCGCGAGATCCGAAGCTAGGCCTCACACTGGTTGGATAAAAAACACCGAGATGAGCGACACGGGTTTGTTGATCTCGGCCAAGACGGCGAAAGGTAAATGCCATATGTATAGTGCACTCTAGAGCACCTATATATATATGGTTAGATAAGGGGATAGTGACTTTGGAATTCGATATATAAACGTGACGTTCAGCAAATCAAAGAGGAGCTTTGTATGCGACAAAAATTCGGTTAACCAATCGCAATATAATTAAGAGTAATTTGGTGAATGAACATTTTTCGCCCGAATTAAACGTGCGTAGCGATTTAAGTACCTTCGCATTGTAGGGATTTGTCCATCTCCACAGCGATATTTTGGCGTTATACACTACTCTACATAACAATAAAAAATTGCGCGACTTTACAATGTCAGCAGGCTATCAGTTCAGCAAGAAACAGGATCCGAAGTACGCAAGTTAGGTGAACTGGAAGGTGTCATTGATTAATGGTAACAAGATGGATTGACATGATTGGTTTTATTTGTCCATGACAGATTAATTTTCGTTTTGCGGATACTGTTGTCTGCCGTTAAGCCTACAATGCAACGGATTAATTCTGAACGGTTCTTTCCACATTTCAGCCATCGAGAAAGTGGCAACAGTAACATTTTACTTCTGCTGTTTCATCTAAAACCAACGTTATTTCAGTCAGAGAGTCACATCCAATGAGCGCTTGTCTGATGGAGAATCACATTCGTGATTTTCATATACAAAAATCACGGCGATCGCCACTTGCACGATCAGCAGACAGCATACTGTGTATTAGCAACACGCGCAGGGGCGATTTCCCCCCGGAAGCGATTACCACCACCGCAATCTAGCCAGATAAAAACGCGATCATTTCTTTTTATAACGGTTTTTGTTGTTGGCTCCGTATTTCCACACAGTGTTTCACTTTCGGTTTCACAGTGCTGCAATGTCACATACGGAGGGGGGATATTTGGAAAAGTTTTGTAACCAAACGTAAACTAGTGTGCTCGATGCTTCTTCACAGATAACATCTTTTTATGTGAATTCTGACAACGACTGCTTTGAGCAAAAGGGTATGTACACAAAATTTCGTTCTTATTGCTGGACTTCAGTTGATTGTTTATTTTCTGATAGCCGCATAATAACGAAAACCGGCTTTGCGCGGAATGTGAGCGGTTGCCAGACATGTATGTTGTGAGCATGTGATTTTCAAATTGAAAATGGCACAATTTCTGATTTCATATGGAATTCAGTTCGTCCATGGGCTGAAGCCAATGAAGACCAACACCGTGACATTTAAGTTTCGTACACTTTTTATGAAAGTGAATAAGATTAGTATTCGGAAGGACAAACGTAAAATCCATTGTGAACGCTTTAGTGTAGGTAGTATCATAGGTAGATAAAGGAACAGAGCCTGTCCAGAATTACAGGACCGGTTATGCGGTCATTGGTGCTCATCAGGTATGAGCGCCCGATACTCTGTTGTTCAATCTTCTCGACAGGTATACAATAAGAAATTGATTTTTGCGCTAGAATCTCATTTGAGTTACCGGAACTGGGCGTGAATGATTAGTATATTTAGGAATCAACGGTGATTTGTGGAGAGCTCTCCGATTATTCAAAGCTAGCCTTCCAAATGAGGTAGTTAGATTTCCGCGAAAACCTAATTCTGTCAATAATATGTGACACAAATAAGAAGAAACTTCGACACTTGGATCGTCGGTTACGTCAGTTACGAATGCAAATGGATAATAAAACCATGAAAATAGTCGAACGTCTATACAACCGAAAGTTATTTGGGAAAGAGTTGAGTACTCAATCAGCAACCTCGGTAGCGGGACCGGGGGAAACGTTAAGATGGTGGAAGATTGTAGCGATGTGTATGGTTATCGACGAATAATTCGTGTCAAAGTGGACTTGTTTGCATCGACAGATGTCCGAACCGATAATGTTCGGCAAGGCAGATTAGAGGATCGGAGATGCTGCTCATTCTGTCGGAACAGAAGGAAGTTGCTCAAATCTGAAAAAAATTGAAAGTTTTCTGCTTTTAAATACAAGTAAGATTAAAACAGTGATAAGTGCTGATCGCATTGATTTAGAGTCAATTCAGTTAGTGGTATGAAAGACATACGGCTAATAATTGATAGCTCCGGCGAAGAATTCTTAAGTCCTTTTTAATTGGAGCTGGAAATAGAACAGGAGAACAGTAAAGAATTGTTGGAAAAACACATTGGTATACAAATCGGGAGATGTTGCTTTGTTTCATCTCTTAGTGCCAAAGCTTCCTGATTTGAAGTGACAACCATCGCAGATTCTTCACACAGGTAGAAATGTGAGTGGTACACTTCAGATTTTTATCAATAGTATCTCCTCGATATTTCACAGAATCAACCTTGGTAAGTGTTTTTAAGTTGATGGAGGACCTTTCGGATGGGTAAGCAGACCGAGCGAACAAACAGACATTCGAAACATTTAGATGTGTTGAGATTTAAACCAACTCGTGCAGAGAAATCGTAAACGGAAGATAGGTTGT
>LUCM01009143.1:21863-37080 GCA_008360955.1 Fasciolopsis buskii
AGGTTCAAAAGAGAAACAAGCAGATGCAAGTAAAATGGATTTTTGAAGAAGAATAAGGCTGTGCGAAAATTTACGGAGGCGAACTCGGATTGGATTTGTTCGCCTAAAGGAATGGAAGGCTGACCTAGAGTATATCTTGGGCCTTAACAGAAGTAGACAATGATCGCTACTTGAAATTGGAGCACCCAGTTTCATGGAAAATACATCGAGGTGATTGGTAATAACTCTATCTAAAGTGGAGTCGCCTCTATTGGGAGAAACGCAGAGATCAGTCAAATCTAACACAGTCATTGTTGGGGTAGATGTGTGATTGAAATCACCTACAATAATACGCAGGCTAACCTCAAGAAGGGGAACAGTAAATATTAGAAAGTGTCGAAAAACGATGTGATATTGTGCTGAGAGCTAAAAGGGGAAATATATAGGTTCGTTATGGTTGTGTTTTTATGCCGAGAAAACCTAGGATGACACTATGTTACGAGACAGCTCCTTCCGTTCAGCGAGTACGTATAAACAACTTCGGACTTGCCAGACCAGAAGAAGTTTATTTAGGTTGCGGCACCGCCTCCAGTCTTCTTGTCCGAAACTCTGTCCAGCCGATGGAGTTTGAAGCTGTCTGTAGACACGAGTGAATCAGCAATATCCGGGTTCAGCCACGATTCATGTATGCAGATGACACACGTGTGAACATTAGTCGGTGATTGAAATGCGAGGGACAGATCCGACATTTTAATAGATAGGGAGCGGATGTTGGTATTCAACAATGCCAGAATGGACTTCTTGACCGGAAGGGTACATTTAAGTACTATCTATCAACCAACACGAGTGATTCTTTGATGGGTAGGATCAGTAAGGTGCATTAATACGTGATACCACTCCATGTTGAGGCACAGTGGGAATTGTAAGCAGCAGTAATTTTCATCCATTGTATCAGCGAATGGAGACCATAGTCGAACCAAATATCCGACAAGAAAACAGCGAAACAAGATGACAAATGTAGCGTAGCCAGTCAAGGGGCGCGCGTTTCGTCGACGGGGGATTTCCGTGTCTATTCAAAATATATACTGATTACCAAAATCCGTGTTGATTAGCCCAAATCTGCAGTTTCACCAATCCATTGGACTTCTTTTGATGACATTATTGATCTCTTACTTCCGTCTGAAATTTTTCACCTATGTGCTGCCCTCTTTAGGTGTTCAAAGATAGCAAAGCCAAAACGGAAGTATGTCAAAGCGCGTTCAGGTGTAAGATCACAACCATTCTGTCCAGTGCATGCCAGTGTACTTTTCGCGAATTAAGGATTATGATATCCAACAAAGCAAGAGCTCAGAGTGAGAGCAGAATTCTCAGGCATCGTAATTCCAATTAAGGTAGTGCTTTCCTGTGGCTGACAAAACACATGAGCAGAAACGTATGTCTCATCAGGGAACACCAAAGTGCTACTAATTCGCATGTTTGTCGGTGATGAAATATTTTCTCCAACTGACAACTAATTGTTGATCATGTAAAGCAGGATGAACGCAAAGAAATTCTCCATAAAATGTCGATTATCCGATTGTAAAAGGCTACCCGTGTCCATATCAGTTGAAAGTGCACCGCAGTTGCGAAAATTGCAACAGAAAAATATTTTCCTACACTTAATATTGGATAGGCAGAAAGATTACTGACAGAAAAACAAAAAACAAGCGCTTTTAGAGAAGACGAATGCAGCTACCATTGAGCAGTCCGAGGAAGGTGCAAAATCCATTGTTCAAAAATGATCGAAACCTCCGGCCTAGAGCAGGCTGAGACAGAAATTACGAAAAAAAGTGCTGTGTACCACAAAGAAACCGATAAACCCGAAGGACACAGTCCTTAATCTGACACTCGAAGCAAGATATGCTAAACAAAAGTATACGCAGCGACGTCCAAAACAACACCGAAGCAGCTCACCGCCTTCAAAACGATTTTTTCAATTTATCATACTGTCTACTCGTGGGTAACACCTGCTTGTCATGAACAAAATGTGAGCGACTGTATTTTTCGTCTCTCTCGTACTCCGGCCATTAGATCCGTGTTTAAATGCCTATTCTAGTGGGGTATTGCTTATTTGATGTCTGCATACGATCCGATCCGATGTGGGTTGGTGTAAGACCCGAACTAAATGGAATTATTTATCTACTTCGAGTAAATCTGTTTGTGGACCTAATTGCGTTCCTTTCGATTTATTCCACATTGATCAGTGTACGTGGAACGACAATTCACATCACTTAGCAAAAATAAATCTATTCCGAGTGAAAGCTACGAGAAGAACATGTTGACCGGCGGTCGGAGGACTCGATGCTTTGGACTTTAGGTTGGAATGTCCCTGGGGTTGACAACACGGTCACGGTCAATGCCTAGATTTTATAAATCTATACAGTTCATTTGTTTTAACACGGGCCGTCTGAATTCAGGTGGCAGACCTCCTATTTCTGTCCACAATTATCAAGAACGGAACAACTGATTCGAAGGATGAGAAGCACCATCAACTGATATGACGAAATTAATTACCATTTTAGTTCAGCTGAAAAATCATCCGAAGGATTGCGCAGTTGCCATCGCATTTTACAAATGCCGAAGGCTGATTTCGCGCATGTCAACGATATTTTAGTTGTGAACAATGAGAAGGATTGTTAAACTTTGGCGAACGAAGCGATTGACCGACTGTAGGTGCCAGAACTTTTGACTAGCGGCATGAACCGCAACAGTTGGCTAACTGTTGAGGCTAGATGTCCTGGCGACTATTCAGATTGTCTACCTAGATGACTGACCGGAATGAAGAACTGGGAAGCCACGGATGGACGAAGAAATCTAATTCACTGCAGACACGAAACTGTTAGCCAAATGGTGTAACCTGCTAATCCAAAATGGTCATCTCAATGACCTATGCTCACGAACGGGAGCTATGTGGCTAGGACAGCAGAACAAATGCAGTGACAGAACCACATTTATGCTAATTCCGTGTTTCAAATATCACATTTATTTTAGTTCCATGGTTCTTGTGGGTCTTCCTGAATTTCTTTGTTACCTGAATCTGAGAGGTACGTTCCAGGGTCGAATGAACGTTTCGATATTGTTTAAAGGCGGGGCAAATGACACATGTCATTAAGTTGGAATTCAGAGAATATATGGCGCGAATGTGTGGGTTCGTGACCTCTTCATTTATGTACATATGAATGCAGGCAATCTATATTAGTGGAAATGACGACGTCGAAGGCTGTCAGATACGTTAAGTTTAAGGAGCATCTGAAAGGCTCCCTGACTGTGTACCGTGTAAATATCTCTGCTCTCGGCCATCGAAATGATGAGGGCTGACAGACGAAATTTGAAAAAGACGAATCTAAAAGTACCTGCAAGAAGGAAACTACACATGTCCTCTGGGAAATGTGGGGCCAAATGCCGACTCTTCCAGGTTGGTAATACGTGAATTTGCTGGCGGAATAAGGTATTTTCCATGGTCTTCCAAAACACCAAAGTTGAACCTAATCATAAGCATAAAAATTTCTGATAGGAACGATTAGGCTTATAGGAAGTTTGTCAAATCGTCGGAGTTTTAGAATGCCGTGTCAAAATCAGATTTTAAGCAGCATCCTGAGAACATTGTGGATGATTTCAATAAACATTGCGTAAAAAAGCCTTAGCTTATACTTCAAATGTTTTCCCATAGTTCACTATTATTTCTTGTTCCTTTTTCTATAGTTTTGTAACCATCATTTTGATACATGCGAAAGCAGCTAACGCACAACGGCGTGGTTAAACGTTTTGGGTGGTAGGCCATTTTAACCGCGATATGGGGCCTTTGAAAAAATGAAAATCGAGGAGCCACATCCGAACTGAGATGCACACTCAGCCGGATGACTGGAATTTAAATTAAAAAAATACTAGCATGTTGAGTCTGTTTGTTCACAGAAGCTTAACGGCTAGCATGAAGTGGTGATCGCAATGGTTTACAAGAAAAGTGATTAGTCCTCCTGTTAGAGTCAGAAGGAAATTAGTTGGGTGTCCTATGCAAGCTGATCGCAGGCGTTGTTCTCCATCGATCATCTAAGTACTCGCAAGCAATCTGTGCGAGCGACTCGTTTTCCTATCCAACCGGATTTGCATTGACCAAATTTTCACCTTGCGACAAAACCTGAGAAAATCACCCTTTTTATATCCACTATCTCTGCCTTGATTTGAAAGCAGCATTCTACTAGGTCGACTTTGGGATTCTTTGGCGCTGCCTGTTATCAAAGAGTGTAGCGGAAAATTTCATTTTGCTTCACTAATCTCTGTATGCGAACAGCTAAAGCCAATTTAGTGTTTTCCGCGACTATTCATCCGAGTTAACGACGAGTTATGATGTTCGTCCGGACTGCCTTATTTAATTTTTTCTTTTCAGTCTTGTCATTGAGATGGTCTCAGAGATAATCCCATTCTCATGTGAAACATTTACTCAAACAGAAAGCTGTCTGACACGGAACATATAAAAGACATTGTGCCACTGAATGAAGAATTAAGTAATTTGCAGATTCTTCTCTATCGTATGGACCGTAGCACAGGTATGTTTGAGGTGGGTTTGGCGACTCAGGGAGTGTTAAATTCTGTGGAAGGAGTGGATGTGCTCGTTGCCGAACTTTGTTCTTGTAAGAAAATACTTGGTTGAGGCGGATAGTTGTATCTCATCTGACGAAGTCTCCTTGGGTATACAAGAAGCTCGGTTGGTATTCGTCAATCTGAGGAACTTGTGGTGTCCCTTATCGACCTGTTGGTCAGGTTTACTCGACAGCGCTGTAGATGCAGCTTGATATGTCCGAAACATGACTGTTGAAAGTAGATCATGTACAATGACTTTCGGTGTTTAAACAGAGTTGTTTTCGTATTTTTGTTAGAATATGTTTAAAGAATTTTGTCAATAAGCTGCGAAATAGACCTAAGGTACTGAGCTCGTGGTTGGGACGTGTTTAGCGCATGCCCACGGGGGTAATTCCTCACCTTTCGTTGTTGTTTGAGACAGGCAATGGTTGAAAGGGATATCAAGCTGGTCAGTCGACCACGTGGCACAAAAGTATGAAAAGCCTAACCAGTGGACTCACCGGTGGAGGTGCATTTAGACTTCCAGGTTGGAGTCAACGAGATCCTAAACAGGGCTGTAAAACGAATGATGACACGGCACAGTGTCTCACTTAGAAGTGTTCTTGTGCTTCGAATCTTTTCTTTTCACAAAGCTGCTTATTGTATCACTTTGAAGATGCTCCTTCTACTTCTCGTACTCTTCTACCATTCTGAATAACCAAATCCAAAGGTAATTTATGCAAGGATAACGGCTGTAGATCTGAAACTGAAGCTAATGAGTATTAAAACAAGTGGTGAATGAAATTCCCAGCTGAACAAATTTTATGCGAGTGTTGTAATAATAAGCGGTTTACGGTTCTAAAGGACACTATCACCTGTCCGTTAGCTTGTTCATGTTCAGCGTTTCATAACTTTCTAATCGGTCTCCCAGTCAGCGTATATCCAAGACCATCACCATTTGGACTGGACTGAAGTCATTCTCTGCAAATTTACTCAAAGCTAATCGTATTTACAACTGAGCAGCCCGGAAAACGAAGTCAGTGTTAAATGCTTCTGTGCAAGGTGGACTGTGAAACTTAACTGGACTTGCGTAACTTTGACAAATTCCAGCTGCCTCTGATTTCTATTAGGTAAAATGATACTGAATCTGCGTTTCGTTGTTATCAGATATTCAACAATCAGTGGTTTCATGTTCGAATTAAGGTAACATCGAAGGGGTAAGCAGTTTGTGGATGGGTTCGAAATCCAGCCTCCTATCTGCTTGGTCACCGCAGATGAAGGTGAAACAACACACAAGACGTGAGGTCAAGTGTGGCAGTCGATTAGGTTCGAAATAATCTTACGAGTAGTTTCAAGCGCGCGAAGTTCCGCGGTTGATAATGTGCGGCTAACGGCTGATTTTTCGGGGGCAGAAAACGAAGGATTTAAGAGCAGGTAATTTCCGAAAAAATGTTGATCAGAATGCGAATGATCAAACTAGGAGTAATACATACGCTCTGAAACCCAGGTACAAAATAGTCATCAAGACGCAACGAATAAGGTTTTAGTAGTTGAAGATGAAAAAGTATGTCACTAGAATCTCATTTGAATCATTAAGAGTGTGAATGGATGGTAAACCCATTTGAGAATCACATGGTGATTTATGGAACGATTTTCGTCGGTTAGGCAAGGCTAACCCTCAGAGAGGGGACACAAGGAGAGAAATTTTTTCTTCTCAGTAGTTTATTTCGCATACGGATGGATGAAGAAAATTGCCCCGGAAGCACACCACCGGTTTCGTGGTCATTGCAGCTCTGCAAGTATGTGCACCCGGCATTATTGTGTAGAATTAACTCGAAATTAGTAAGCTCAATTCTTGAATCGGAAAGGGCAGCCTTACCAGATGGACGAAAATCCTCCAATGAACCACCATGTGATTAGTAAATGGACCTACCATCCATTCACACTCTTAACGATTCAAATGAGATTCTAGTGAGAAACTAAGAAAGAAGCGCAGCAGCATATGGATGGTTGGACAAAATAATACTGGCAGAAATAACCGTGAAACCAGTGGTGTGCTTCCGGGTAAATTTTGCCCATCCACCCGTTTGCGAAATATACTACTTAATAAACGATCAATTATTCTTCGAATTTTTTCCTGTAATTGTTCAACTCTCTTCATATTTCTGGTGTCTTTGCCCAAGGCGTAATTTCTTGTCCTAAGGACCTATATAAGTAAATCTCATTGCTTAATTTCTGATTAATTTTTTGGTTTAACTGTACCGCTTCCATCGGCCATCGCAATACGTTTTCTGTTGTTTCTCCGTAGTTCTCCATAATCGTCGACCGGATTTGTCTCACGAATGCCGTTCGTTTGGATGTTGTGGGCAAGGAACATTTATGACGGCAAATTAATTTTCGTCCTGGGAAATTAGACCGTGTGTGATGTTACTTTAACGTAACAGAATCTATTTCGTGATCAAATAGATCTTGGTTTTTATAGTCGCTTTATCGAACGTATTCTGTTTGTTTTGTCATAGTGAATTGAAGACGAATCTCGTTCTGTCTGTTGGCCCAGGCTTGAAGTATTATAATCACGTCACAAACACTGCATGGTCTGCCTTACGTCAGTTAAAGATGAATATATAACTCTTCGCGTCATTTTGAAATGACAAAGGCGTCAACTTTCGACGGTGCTGTAATGAATCAGCAGTTGCCACATAGATAAATGATCAGCATGGCTTGAATCGAGCACTCTAAATTTGTGTCCAAACGTGACTGCACCGTCCCTTTGGCTTAGCCGCGTCTACCAGACATGATGTCTATAGATTGTAAGGCTTTATTCGCGAATGTTATCACTTTTTTCGTCTGGGACCATCTTAAACGACGAATCAGTACGCCAAAGATATCATAAGACATCCAAATCCTCCATTAACAATCATCCAAAATCTTTTCGGTGCTACTTTCTCTTGTTAAATCAAAGCCGCCTGTGTACATGCACAGGAGACGTTGAGAATAGTGAAATTAGTTCAACAGTAAAACTTTAAACCAAGGCTCAGATGGGCCCGTTGGAATGTTTGCAGTTCAGCGTTACTGAAAATTCTGGTGACAATTACTATTTGTCTACCTGACGAAGTATCGTAAGGAAGGAAGATGAGAAAACTGAGCAATACACTCTTTTTTGCTAACTATTCATCATCGGGGTTTTGGTATTAGACAAAACAGAAATAAACTCAAAAGTTTAATCATCCACCCTAAGTGTCAATCGCCTAAGGTTGACGATATATGAATTCGCAAAATCCGTAGGCCGAAAGATGCTGTAAAATCAATTTAGTTTGGCGTTCATAAACGTAAAAACGTTTACCAATGCGCTCCGACTTTTTTGCTGCCTAGAAGCAACGAACAGTCGTGAAAAATAACCATAATTGTATACATTAGAAGAATTGTAGAGAAGGAAAAACAAACAATGCTATTACTCAACAGATTAGAGAACCAACCCAGAAATCGTCTAGTCTTATTTGTTCCTATCTTGTTCGACTCCTCATTAGAGTTTGATAGATACGTGGTAAGGATTAAGATTGGTGACACAACAAATAATTTAGCATTAATGCTTGCTTCAACGATTTTGAACCGTGAGTTTAGCATTCTTTCCGCCTTATTGCTCTCTCCGTAAGCACTTTAAGTCATCTGCTCCGTAACTAGTCATAATATATTCGATACATGGCAAAGTAGAACTGCACCATCGAAATTCTCGGGCCTTCGCATCAAAATGTGGCGGTTTTCACAAACCAACCGATGCACCAAAAGCAACTGATTTACTGGAAAATTGATTCAGCGTCGAACAGTAGTCGAAGATTCCCATTGGGTGGACTTGAATATTAGATGAAGAGATATTGTAGAAAGGACTGTTGGAGGAACACCCGAATCAGTTCACCAAGCGGGTCGTACGGACGAATCCACAGGAACCGACCAAAGAAACAGTAACGCAGTTGGCAAGTAGAGCCGTATTTCCAAGTATGACCAATCCTGAAGAACCTTAGTCAGATCGCATAATGGTTTAAATGAATGATTACCTTTTAAAGGCCTAGGTAGAACTATTGCAATAACAACAAAGATGATGCCTGAAATAACAAAATGTGTGACTTCAAAGAGACGACAACAAAGGCTGCCGATTGCACTACTAAAAGAAGGAGTATTTGGACCATGTTGTGTTTGGTCATTGCCGATTGCCTGATTGATTGAATAAAATTAGCCCTCATTGGTCTTGCTTTTTGTTACAATGTGACTTCAAAATAATTAATCCTGCAAAATTACTGCCCAAATTCACTCTTAGAACACTAAGGGAACATAACAGAATGGCTTGATTTGCTCGCCAGACAGCTACGTCAGTGCGTGATATATCACTTTTTTCTGAGTTTTCAATCACTACGCATTGGATGTGCATCAGTTTTTACAACGAAAGCCAGTTCGTCACCATTTGTAACTTTATTTTCCAAATATATCTAACCCACTCGGTACTTTGCAACATGGCATCGCTCCTCTTGAAAAATTCCAGCCTGAGCATGCACGCTCCCGAATAGTGATTTAACACACTGGCACTCGGTGAAGTTTAGGTTACGGACATGTAAATTTGTGTGGGTAAAACTCACCTTGTATCATATCGATTAAACCGCGCTCCTAATGCGGTCGTCCGGTCCTACCTTCGCACATGAATGGATAAACATAATTTTCCCGGAAGCACACGACTGGTTTCGTGGTTATTGCCATTAGTCAGTTCTGCGTACCCGGTATTATTCTGTCCAACCATCCCTATACTGGTGCGTTCCTAGAATCTCATTTGAATCCTTAGGATCGTGAATAGTAAGTCCATTTAAGAATCACATGGTGATTCGCGGTAGGACTTTTGTCAGTATCACCATAATTCTGAAACGTGATCTAAATTGGTATGCTTCTTAAGGTTGGACAAATGGTTTTCGGCTAACCTTCGCATGATTCTTTTCAATTGCATGGCGTTCGTGTGCGTGACGGGCAGTGACCAAGCAGATAAGGTTGTGGCGTCCGAACTTAGTAGTTCTGTGTTCCGAACATCGTACTGCCAGTTAGTTCTCCGTTCGAAATGCCTTCAAGTCTAGCGGCTCAGTCCTGAATTGTCGTGGATCTGTTCTACTAATCAATACAGGGGAGAAAGTCACTATTCTTATCTCACACACTAATAATATTATTATTACTGCTATTATTATCAACGCAGTGCCAGCGGTTTGCGTTTTGGACAGCAAAATCGGAATGAGAAGCACAGTAAAATGTATCTGGATTTGATCATTAAACCCTAAAATTATGAGGAAAATGTGGTTGGACTGGAGCTCCAAAGGGGCAAATAAACTGTACAATAAGAAATAATTCAAGATGGACAATGGAGTAAAAAGGTGCACATAAGTTCATTCTGTTTAGTCCAAAAGGAATAATCGTTTATGAAATATGGGCGAAACTTAGTAATTTGATAATCACGCGGCCGGATGCTGCTGTAACAAAAGTTTCCCCGGGCATACATAATTCGCTTCTGAGAGTTTAGCACAAATGAATACCAGTGCTTTGGTCGATCGGAGTGACCGCAAGAATCGTTCTGGTGTTTCATGGGCAAATGGAAAATCACGTGACCATGAACAGTACACGAATAACAATCTCTGTGACCTTAGTTTACATTTTGGACACGAATACTGTTCAATCTAGTTATTTGTTGGGTTTAACATGTGACGGATGGCGTTGGAAACAAAACAACAACCCGAGGGAACCTTTGGAAAAAGTTCACTTCTCTACATTTCATTTTCTGTAGGTCACACTATACCATCATCTGGCGACTTTGCCGCAAACAATGAATGTTTACATAGATATATGTTGTTTTTTAGATCTCAAGAAATTTGAGGTAAGCTACAGGCCGATGGGATGGACAAAGCACGTGCATCTTCTGACTATTAGTTCCAAGTGCAGTTTACCATAGTTAGGTTTCTCTTCTTACCGTCCACAGTTGGCCATTGGTTGAAGTGCAGACTCACTGGTGTTTCGCGTTGCTTTTTTTCAAAAAACAGTGTTCTGAGACACGTTTGGAAAGCCGCCTGGTTATAGGTCCGACATGGTAAGCATTGCAAGTGGGTAAGTGATCCTTGTCTTGGTTAACAAAAAACGGCCTCGTTTCTGATATCAACCTAAGGTTTGTTACTTGAAAGCAATTATGGACTGCTGTTACTGTTACTGATTTTCGTCCCAAATTTTCCATCAGCTTATCGTCTATGGATGAAATTTTATTCAGTAGATTTTTTTTGACAGTTTGTGGTTTGACGAATTCGTCACCGGTAGCAAAGAATGTGTGTATCTCAGGAATGCTGGACAATGAGTTTCAATCTGTTGACAAGGGTTTGAGGAAGAAACAGAAATCTGTGTCCGTTTGTGAGACGATCCATCGCCAACAGTGGAGAACGGATCAAACCGCTAATTATCGCAAAGAAAGAAGGACTTGTTTTAATTTCATCTCAAGTAAAAAAGTGATATTCGCTTGCAGTGCTCAGTTTGTCGGGCCAAAAATCAGGCGGTTTTTCTAACTTGTCGCAGAACATTGTCGAACTGTTCTTTGAAAAGGGGTTTTCCGAAACACTTGTGGGTTTGCATTGCAACACTTGATCGATAGTGAGGACAAAATTTACCCGACGAAGGGATTTAGCGTGCCTTCAGGAACAGTGATAGTTTGCAGTATAGAATTATCACAAAAGATTGCTGAAAGCCTTGGGAACTGTAGATATTGATAGCCTGAAGCCTGGATTGTTATTCTGCTGCAGAAATCTGATTCAATCGCTGATGTTACCATAGTCATCAGAACCAATCATATGTCTCTTGATCTTTCCCAGTCTCTTATTTATGCCCCCCTATCTAAACTTTCTAGTTCGGCTGTACACTTCTCTTGCATACACCTTTTTAACATTTCACATTTACAATTTTCTACTAACTTCTGCCATATTTGCGGTCCCATAAACCAAAATGACATCCTCACAACTTTGCCGTACTACACCGAACATTCGATAAGTATTGCCAACTATGCTGCAATCCAAAATGTTTGTCAACGTTCCGAAGATTCTAGTCCATACGTGGTGTAAAGTTGTTCCACCAGTTATCATATATTTATCCAAAGATTTTTCTTACTCTATCTAATTTTAGACTGCCTTCACGTCAACTGAATAAGAATGATATTAGTTGTCAAAGCAAACTGGCGTGAACATGAAAACGGGAGGTTAATGGAACAAGGAAATCTCATGAGCTTGTTTGCAAGATTTTAGGATTTATTTTAATTTGGGCTCACAAGCGCAAACTAGTTCGTTTGTTCAAAAGTATCAGTTATTTTGTCAAATACTTACTCCATGATTACGTCTACTTGCAAGCCGGTGTTATCTATTAAATAATTGAGATATTTTGCGTTAACTGGGGTCTCGCAATCATTATTGATCATAAAAAAATTTTCATTCAGAAAAGATATTGATTTACAAAAACGTTGACCTTGTGTCAAGGTAATTCAAACGCAAATGGTTACTCGCTTATTTCTTTATTGTGATAGTGAAGCGTTGAGCTGGAGATGATGAACTATTTGACGCTTCATAGTATGGGGATGAACTTATCAAAATCGACTTCCGAGCCGCTTCAAACCATCTGGTTAGACTGTCAGGTTGGTTCTGAGAAAAAAGGTACTTGAGCCGACTATCAACATTGTGCTGAGCATGATCAGTGCTCATCAGGGAATTCCTTGGTTTGTACATTGGTTGTTAGACGTCCAACAATGTTAACAAAAACGACCGACTGATTAAGTGGGATACTTTCAAAAACTTAATGCTTGAAGCGTACCACTGTGCACAGCTAGGAAAAACAGGCCACCATGATGTTATATCCACGCCTAACAAAACGAAATAGTCAGTAGATATCAACAAACCCAATAGCCTGCGATTAGTAAAACTGACAAGAATTACTTGCACGGTAGCAGAATTAAGGAAAGGGGAATGATGAGTGAAAATGAGTGTGTATTGCTTGGAACTCACATCAGTGCAGTGAATTATCGATATAAACTGGAAAACTCAAGCGACGAAATTAGGGCTGTTAAATTTTAATACAATATTTTGCATTGAACTACTAAATCGTCCTTCTAGTGCCCACTCTGCAACATAATGTAATGAACGTTTGCACATGAAGAAAGCAAATTACAATTTGGCAAGTTAAAAACTGTTGACCCAAATCTGTAACTTGGTATTAACGTTCATCCGATCCTGGACGTCTGGCGAAGTTCACTGATTGGGGGAATCATAGGTTGTTGTCGTGTTATCACCCATAAGTGCTGTTTCACTCCAAGAACAACGTGTACCGAAGTTTAACAGTTACCTGTTTCCTTCTTTTACTGACCACTCCATGTTTTCCTTAATACCACTGACAAATTCACCATATCTACTTTTTTCGCAATAGGGATATTTCCTTCTGAGGTGATCATCCAAACCAGCTTATTTGCAAATAATGATATATGCTCGGAGTTTGAAACATTACCACATATCGATCGTACTAGTTAGTGTACTCCGGTCCAGCTGTTAATTGTGTGCTAGAAATTTGGTTCCCATGCGAAATTAGTTACGTCGAATCGCCCTTTTTGTGCACGGTTTAGCCGTGAAGTCCGGAACGAATTCATCCAAGTGGAGTTACATTTTTGGCTTCGACAATTGTTCAGTCGCAGAAAATGCTATCAGGACTTCTCTGAACCGTTACAGCTGCACTAACTAATGCAGTTTTCTTACGCACTTTGGCCAGCAAAAGTGATTTCAGTGGCGAAACTGAAAATCATTTGGTACAAGGTGGACCCCTTGAGGACTAAGAGTGTATATATGGATTACTTTAGTCGGTGAAAGTGTGCACTGTTCAGAATGTTTGGTATACTTACGGTGGTTGCAAAGAAGAATGATTTGCAGCGGATGCTTAATCATTTTTGATTGTAAAACTTGTCTCGAGAAAAACTACCCACGGTAGTCGAAACTTTTGTGCATTACATCTACCAACAACGCTGTGTCATTAATCTTACATAAATCACGATGCTTAATCATATTAAAATTTTGAGGGTTAAGAGGACGTTTTTTCTTTTGTTATCAAATTGAAAGTTCAGTTGCATGCTAAGCCGAAAAAAGTGCTGAAATTCTGGAAACATGGAATCTGTAAGATTAGAATTATGATTGCCTAAATTAGTTTACTGCCCAATTCGACAGATTAAATAAGCTGGTTGTGGCTACTATGGAACTGTATTTATGAGAACCAGGATTGGAGCATCTTTTCAGTATTGGATATGTGGAGTTACTGACACAAAGGTTGTCGTCACTTGAACCAAATAATTAAGCGATAAATTGACCTGACAGTAGTCACTCAACCGATGCTTGGACAAACATTACTTCGGAAGACCGGTATAACGCATAAGTAGCAGGCACAGTGGATATTTGTCTCGTTCATTCAACATTTTCACTCTGACTATCATATGAATAACTCAGGCTCACCAATGCACAAGTATTATTGTAAGGTCTATCTGACCAATCACGATTGTCGTGGCAATATGTTGACCTTCATTAGTACTGATCACGAATCTCCAAGCCTAACCCTCCTGAGCTAGTCCAAACACTTCAGTGGCTGGTGACGATGTGACAATGCACACGATTCCGAATTATCCCAGTCATGAATCCCCATATGTATGATTGCCAGTGGGCATAATTCAACGGAAACCAAGGGACTTCGATAAGGTTGAGCCAGAAACGGACGTAGTGAATGGTATGCACACGACAGTCTGGACATAGTTTAGTCACGGATGCATCGTATAAACAAACAAATTTGACTAGGTGATTGGGATCACAAATCGTCCATACGTTACTGATTTTCGGGTGGCTGCAACAGGTAAGTAATAAGTCACCACATAAGGGCTTTGGTGGAATGATTGATTCAAGAAAGAATGACTGTGTTTATGTGTGGAATATTTAGGTGTGTCCCTGGTGAACACGAACAGTATGTCACAACGTAAGTTGAAAGACCCCTGTTTACCACTTGGTCATTGAAGTCATTTTAGGGGATTTCTGACTGCCTGATAGTACTTTACAAGACAGTTTTATTGCAGATTTCAGTCTAAGTTCATAATCGGTGCTGATGAACCATAGCAGAATGCCACAATCAATCCTGATGACCAAAAATAACACAGCGATCACGTGTTTTGTATTTTAGAATAACATTCATGCGTGATTTTGGAGAACTGAACCCATCCGCTCATGTCCCCGTCTCAACTCTTTAGTTGCTGACTTCAAAAAGGGAAACAATATCAATTCCCAGCTGTTTTCTACATCTAAATGCACACTCATGCAGCTCACAATAAAGCAAGCATATAACGGGACACCAAGACAAAAGGTAAATTTATACGTCAGAAATGCTCTTCGTGGACAACTGGTACTTTGATAACCGAATCTAGTGCAAACAAATGGAGGGTAAATCTTCAAACCGTACACTGACAACTCTGGAGTGCTCCGGAATGCTGTTCTTTCTCCCCACCCCTTCTCTACTTACATCAGCGACTTACCAACTAGCTCACTCTGTCGTCTGTGTAAGTTTGCTGATGATGTTG
>LUCM01009143.1:46698-76710 GCA_008360955.1 Fasciolopsis buskii
TACAATTAAGTCACTTAATGGCGCAGTTGTTTCATATCTAGCACAGACTAACCACACCGTGAATGTGACGCAAGCTTTCCGGACCCTGTATAAGGTCATAGGTCAACAATCCAGGCTGGCAAAGTGTCGCCTCTTGAGCACTGCGGAAGCTGTCGCAATCCGTCTTCACACTCCTCCACTTTGTTCTCAAAAACAATTTGTGGTTGCGCTTCAACTCCCCTGGCCCACCCTCCGTCCCAATACAAACCCTAGACAATAAATCAATTAACACAACACATTCTTGTGTATTCAGGTTATCCATGTAACACCACAAATCCCATCCCCACCCATATTTGTAACTGACTAATCCAATCTTTCCTATAGTGAAAATTTTTCGCCAAGATATATATATATATATATAGTGATGTAATGACATGAGTACGAATCACTGAAAACGAGCTTGTTCGCCAACTTCTGTTTTCTCAACGTGCTCAGTGGTAATCTTCAAGTAAGTGAAACAAGCCAAGGACCCGGCTGTATGCAGTTCTATTGGTCGTGCCAATCAGACGAGGGGGGATACATAAAGATAGCAATCGGAAATTGGGCACTTGACAGAATAGTTTCAAAAATGGGATCACTTTCGGAGTAGAATGGTATGGGATAGATTGGGCGATTAAATGATGTCAAAGGCCAAGTAACCAAAGGAACATGAAAATGGAGAAATTGGAAAGGTATATGCTGAACCCATGTTTGTCTGAGAATTGCCAGCAGTTACCGGTTTGGATCGCAGCTTATGGTCTAGTGGTGGGGATAACACAACTGCCCCGAATCTATATTGTGCGCGGTTCGAAATGCACTTGGGCGACAGAGGTATGGTTAAACAACCTGGTCAAAATGCTTAACAGACAGCGGTCCGGGAAGGACTAGTCACAGGCAAGATGGGAGAATCATGCAACAAATGCGGATGTTTGGGTGCTTAAAATTGAAATACCCGGGGCAGACGTGGACATTATAAGGCGACAGATGGATCACAGACTTAAATGGGAAAACTAACGCAATGGCGTAAGCAGAAGCAAGTTGTTTTTCGGAGTGCGTTTTCCAATAACAATCGAAAGTCGATTTCCTCAGTTAGAAATCACAACGCCCAATGCATGTTGAATCATTTGGTGGACAGTCTAACTACCCTAGTGTAGGACAAACTGAAGAGTTGGAATACCTGGGGAAAATACCGCTGGCAAACAACAGATTAAATGAGATTGCACGGAAATTCATGCCACCAATTTTGTGTATATCTTCTGGGCTAGTGGTGTTTTGGGCGTGAAATTTTCAGCAAATTTTCATGCAGGAATGTGCCAACTGGGGCTGCATTCTGTTTTATTGTTGAACCCTAATGAATTCCATGCACCGTTGCTTAAAACTAACGAAAAAATATTCTAGCCTTTTGATTGATTCTCGAGGTTGATAGTGCATCATTCTAGGACTATTAAGGAACATAATTCACGAGAACTGAATTGCTGGAGAACATTCTCTCTAGTCCAAAGGATTTCCAAAGAAGATTCATTCACTAACAGAAATCGTTCAGCTACCTCCAACACTATTTCAGTGAGACTAACCAGTTCAGGATTTTCTTCCAAACTTTTACCTGTGACAGATTAGAAACGTGGATCGCTGGTTTAAACCCTTGTCGGGGTTAGGCGATCTGCAATACTAATGATTAATGATATAGCATTCACCGGAAAGCTGAGAATTCATATTTAGGTATTGTCTCAAACGTCACTTGAGGTTTAGAAAATGTTCTTGATGATTCATCTGTCAGGTGCAGTTATTCTGGAGGTGGATGAAATTCAGCAAATTTGATGGATTAGTTGCACTAGGACTACACTGACACCCGTGGCTATTCAACAGATCACACTGATCGGATATATTTATGTATGCTACTCGAAAAAGGAAACTGACAAATCAATGAATTTCTCATCAGTGCACCAGTCACATTCAAATATAATGAGCCTAGTATGCAGTTTACTTGGAGCACATTAGTCTAGGCTACCTGTGGTGATCGAACTTCAAGTATTCGCCATTCTGGCCTAGATTTACTCATTTTTTAAGTCACTCAAAGCTTCACAAGTTCTACCATGGCATGTTGGCTAACATTTGGCGAATCGAGCGGCAATGAAAAACTGATCATTATGACTCAAGACGGAAATGCTAGATGAAATATTTCTTTCTATTTTCATTCAGTTTTATTCAGACCAATGGTTCGAGAGTAGGAAGGGTTTATAAAAAGACAGTATATTGACATTGGTTTCGATATCTACTGTGTTAGATGGTGTTTCTCGGTTGTAACATTGGCCATTAAAATCGGAAAAAACGGCACATCCATCTTTGCTTCAGAAAAGAATGTTTCAGAACCTAATCTGTCGTCAGAGATTCTGGGTTCTCAGAATCAGTGGGGAGAGATTTCGTGCCCTCTGATTGCACACTTCCGGAAGGCCTATGTCTAATTTAGCGGGGCCGTCTATCAAAAAAGGAAATTCTAGGAGATACATTCACGGTGCCCAAAACTCTTGTATAAATACCTCAGCAAACAGTATTAACGTTTATGCCGTGCCAGAATCTTATTTCATCTTCGAATGGCCGCATCCGTGCATTGATTATTAGAACCACGGTTAAACAAAGCAACACTCGTGAGGCGCTGTGAGAAGACCTGGCATCGAGATTAATCGACCGACAAAATGTCCAATTTGTACCATTTTAGCGGAATCATCTGATTAGGTGCTTCTTTATGTGTGAACCATCATGAACATTTCGACCGATTCTGTCCGCATTTCAAATCTGTTCAACTCTCACTTTCACAACTATCTGGATATCATGAGATGTTTCGACGGGTTATTGTGCTCAGCTGTGATCAAGTCACGAATGTCATGTTCTGTTTTGCCGAAAAAAGGTACCCATTTATTTTTTCAACAAGCCAGCGCGATAAGTGCTTGGTCTAGGTTTTACGTTTGTCAGTTTCTTTGTTTCTTATTTGTTTGCAAAAATGTACAGGCGAGATGGTCGTTCTTCCAGGTGATTTTTAATACACCAACTACGGTTGCTTCTATTTCCACCATTCCGTAACTGTCGATTTTTGTTTATTCATTTATTTTTGTTGTTTTATTAGATTAGCGCGCAAAAATGATTCAATTTTGTGGTAGAATTTAGAGCGTCTGATTTGTTATCCGGTGTCCATATAAATAATAACTAACTCACCGCAAACAGATATTCGTGGAATTCTGTCGCAAAGCGAGGTCTCTAACTAAGAGGTAACCGAAACGCTGAGGTTGCAGTCCATTTTCCTAGATATGATTGGACATTTGGGTCTTGGCTTACTAGCCCAGCGCGAAACTGTAACTTCAAAATTTCCGTCACAAGCTCGAAGACCAACAGAAGTTAACCACGTTGTTTGATAAGAAGGATAAGTTCCTCCATAGCTCCCTCCTTTTTGCGTTGTCCCATGTGGACGAAAGGTGTGAAAAGTTTTGTTAACAATGTAAAGTCTATCTTGGCTGAAACTAGAGATGAACTTTGGTTAGGTATGCTTGAAATAACATAGGAATGATCTAGTTGTGAAAGGTTTCCAACCACAGACGAATTCGAACCCACGGAAGGACCCTTTTGTATCGCTTATGCTCTATCAGCAGAGCTACTAGACCACAATGAATGGGGTTAGAACATTTCGCTTAAGGACCAATGGCCGCTCCCTTAAGTTACACAGCCACGTGACGTCCAACGCAGGGAAATGTTCGTAATTGGACTTCCAGAGTAGGATTCCCCTATGAATCAAGCACCACCCATTAGTGAGAATTCTGTCCGCAAATTATAATTAGTGAATGCTAATTGACTCGTAGGGAAATCCCACGCTGGCAGTCAAATTACGGAAAGTTTACTGTGGCGGATGTCACATGAGTGCGCAATTTAAGCCTTTAGTCATTGACCGACTTGAGTAGATGCCAGCCAAAGTCGTTATTCTGCTTGAGAAAGTGGATAAAACTTCTCGCAAGTTTTGCACTTGATCGCCGTTTGTTTATCAACCTATGTTCAGCCAGTCTGCTATGAGGGCGACTATTTATTTACTCTGACTTATAAACATCTGCAACCTTGTATAACTTCAGTTTGCTGACATCGGAATTTCTCAGACGAGTGTAAACCTGCAGTACAAGCTCATCTGTGCATCGTCTTTACCCCACGGAAAGCAAGTAAGGATTCCATTATTCCACAAACAATGAACCGAAGCATTACTAGCCCCACGTCGTCTTGTGACCTGTTGGTTTGGTGAACGCAAAATGACTCTTAGTGCGCAGACAATCCTACGTGCTCTCGCGCCTAATTAGCTCACCTTGACCGCTGATTGTAAGAGTATCCACAAATAATTGGCGACCCCAATAAATTGATTCTTTAATCAAAAATTTCGATATAGCGCATGTAATAACTGCAAACTCTTGGTTCCTTACTAAGACCCATAGATTCCAACTTGTTTGTCCAGCATAGACGAGTATCGACTTTTGATGAATACCATTATCTAGGCTAACATATGTGGGCAATACATATATTTTCGTCATTGCATTGCGGCATATTTTCAGTTCTTCCTATTAATCCCGATCAACGTATTCAACCTCTTCGTACAGCATGTACTGTTGAAGGCTGGATGAATTCATCTACATTTGTCTGTTTGTTAGCATAGGCGGCAGCAATAGCTCGGGTTTTGCCTAGGTCTAAAACTAATTGTAAAATTACGGGGCGCCATTGATAACCAGGAGTGGCACTCATCCTCAGAGAACAGGCAGCCAATGCTGCCCAAGGGAACATTAGGGAATCTTTTGCGAAGCAATTCCAGACGGTGCATGGAATTTACCAGGCAGATTGACTGCTTCAGTCATGCAGGTCGGACTAAATTTGTCATGAACTTTTTTCTATGCTGATGTTCTAAGTGATACATGTTATTTAGTGCAGTGTACACTATCTTGCATTCAATTGCCTCGGCTAAAACAGTTCGTACTGAGAATGCAGAAACGAAAATGAGTGAAAATGAAGTGAGTCGTATCCAGCACCGCATCGATTGCAAGTGGCTCAATATGGCTCTAAAAATCACTGCTCAAGAAAATCGACAATGTTCCGTTCACTGTGCACACAGACGTCGCCTCCGTTGATAGACACTCCACACGTGCAATGTTTCAGCCATTTCGGCTGTCAGAGTGTGGAAATGCTTAATGAATTTTCCACTTCGCCACTTCATCAAGTTCCACCGAAATGAAATGTTAGCTTCCCACAGTCTAACTGGTTTCACCATTTGTCAGAGTAAATCACGTACAGTACTGGGTATCGTTTCTCATTTCTTTAATAAATGGTAGTAAATCTTGCTAAACTTTACTCCATGTTATTTCACGTGCGCTGACGTATGCACAAACACACATACACATACACTAATGCACGTGCTGGAACAAAGACTGGTCTTTTGGTCACTCATCTTTCAATTTCTGCGTGTTTGTCTGAGAACTCATTCACCTCAACATTTATTTCCTAATTACATCATCTGTGTTTTCGCCTTCTTTTCTGATTAACAGAACACAAATTTACTCTTTCAGTAAGGGGTTGTGAATTGGTGAATTGGACAAGGGTGACCGGGGTCGAATCCTAGACGCTGACGTCCGTATGAGCAGACCACACTAAACTGACTACCACCGGTTTATGATGTAGCGCCTTTTGTAGGGCACAACTGAGTTACTTAAGATCAGTTTGCGTGCTGCATTTTGTCGTCCATGCTTCATGTAAACTGTTTCATATATACGTAGCTATTTTCCAGGGTATAGGGGAAACCGTATATTGAAAACGAAACCTTGGAGCGTTCCATCTCACCAATTGCTGATTGGCATTTGGATTAAAACGTGCATTAAGTATTTACTATTTCCGGATCATCGGAAGATATTTTGCCAATAGTTCATTGGCATTTATGGAATTCAATAAACCTATTTATTTTTGTGTCTATTCCTTCTTTTGACGACTTTGTTTTGAGGTAGGCAGACGAGGACGTAAAAGGCAAACAAAACGTGCCCGTTCGATACAGTGCACGGATACGGATTATCATCTCCTCGGACGACTGAACAGCTTAAGGTTTCTTTGTCCATTACGCACTGCCCAGTCAATGCGATTTTGTAGTCGGTTTGCTTCAAGTGGTTGAAAAAACATTTTCCGATTGTTTAGTATGTAACTCGACCAAAAATAGTGGTTCCACCTTTAATTATAAGGATCCCATGCGCACCAAAAGCTTTTCAATAAGTGGCAAAAAAACAACTTTTGACAAATCACTCTATCAGTCGAAAATGGACTTAGTATCTACGTGTGCACCTCAGAATTTAAAGTCGTATTTTGATTATTAACTAAATAAGTAATTATTGTGAATGGTGCGATATTAATAACACAGCCGTGTTGGTAGATGTATATTTGATTGCAACCAGGTAATACTCAGGTGTAAGGAATACTGGGGTTGAGAGGAATGGATATCCATTTCTGACGATCACTAATAACCGCAAAATTAATGCAGACATATTGCTTGAAGCAGAGGCGAATATACATTGGAAAACAACCATTTTTATTAGCTTCTGGCGAATTGGTTTACTAACACCAAACCTCTCAACTAATACTCACAATTGATTAGAGTTTCGTTTTTTGCTATAGTTCGGGCATTCATTCTGTCCAAAAATTCGTCGGAGTTGTTTAAAAGTCGACATGAGTTAATTTGAGCCTCATCGAACGTATATGTATTTTGCAGAAGCATCAGTTGAATGATAAACCTAGAATACATCATGTTGATCCATTGGTGGCCGTTTACTTTTGGTTTGTATATTTTCTCTTAGGGACTAAATGGCGTAAGTAGTAATTTGGATGAAATCGGTTGCGGTTGCTTCAAAGTTGCAAAATTGAGAAGTCAGGTGATGGTAAGGGGATTCAAACCGGTGGTCTTCACCTTGAAAAGTCAAGATGTTGATGAACAAAGCCTTACTAGTCATTGTAAGCAATAAAGTATGTGATAAGCAGTTTATTTACGGAACAACCGATAGCATTTGTATGTTCTTGCAAAATAGAAAACTGGAATGAGAATTCATCGTCGTCAGTTTTATAAGCCCATGATACTCGATGAATTCATTGAGTGTTGTTCTACTAATCTTCGTGGTCGTCACATGTTTGAGTTGGTCACTGCGCAAAAGTAACAATAGCAGCTCATAATAATACATGTTCATGGATGTTCATGACTGATTGACAATTAGCTGTGTACTCTTACTGCCTGTGTCCTTTTTGACCATAAGTTAGGCATACAAATTTACACTCGCAGGTCCCGTCCGTGATTGGTCAATTCTAAATTTCAGGCGAAAGTGACCTTGGAGACGATTCGACATGGAAGAATTGAACCTGTCAAGTCTACCATGTTATTCACGTATAAACGCCCCCGTGATATTTGCTGCTAGCAGTGAACTGTGTGTCATGCCGAATGCAGTGACACTGTGGTGAAATGTCTGCTGACGAACTGGATGATGTAGAACCAACCGTTGAGGAACAAGGAGAGATTGTGGAATTTCTAAATGTGGACGAATGTTTGGAAGATGTTGTCGGATCGCACGGTTTGTGGCAATGGTTAATAGCTTTGTATCTCATGATCAGTACACCATCACCAACCACCTTACCCGTTTATGCAAACAACCATTCCCCGTTCCGATGTCGAATGGAAGAACCAGTAGAGGATTATATCACACGCAAGCAGCTGACATTCACGGAGGTTGCCAAACGAATTGGCCCATGGTCGAATTCGAACAATTCGCAAGTTCAGTCTACTTCTAACGGATGTACCAGATACAGTTTGGACTGGCTGACAGCAAATCTGGATCAGATTTTCCAGACGACATCACCCACGAATTTGCCATCGACCGAGACGGAAAAATGTCCCTTGGGATATATATTCAGTCAAAACAACAATAACTATCCGGGTAACGTGGTAAAGGAATTTGATTTAGTCTGTGATAAGGCATTTCTTCAGTCTCTTGGCACATCCGTTTATATGTTCGGTATGTTGATAGGATTCCTAATTGGTGGATGGTGTGGTGATCGTTTCGGTCGACGGCTCACCCTGACTGTTGCAAGTGCAGTTGAAATATTTGGCACTATAATAGTATGTGTGGCACCAAACTTCGCTGTTTACGTTCTGTTCCGCGCAGTTGTTGCCGTCGGAAACACGGTAAAAGTGTCCGTGGGCAATGTGCTAGTTTACGAAATAACCGTGGCTCGCTATCGTTCCATGTTTGGTGCTATTCTGGCTCTGGGTTTGGATTTCGTATTTCGTGCCTATATGGCCTTGTGTGCCTACTTGATTCCGGATTGGCGAGCTTTAAATGGGGCGTTAATGTGTACAGGAGCTTTGGGTTTCTTATACCCGTTGATATTACCGGAATCACCACGTTGGCTGATTTCACAAAAACGTTTGCGCAAAGCAATCGATGAGATGCACCGAGGATGCCAGATCAACGAGCGCCATTCAGTAGTCAAACAAGAGGATTATTTTGATCAGCTTCGGGACAGGGTTGAGCAGATAGAGGAAAGGATTAAACCCATGCGGCCAAGATGTCGTTGCCATTGCAAGGGATGGAGAAATGCGATATGGATGAAATTGTTCAAAACCGCCAAACTTATTCGGCTCACTGCACTGAGTTCGTTTGTGGTGTTTGGAATAACAATGTGCTTCTTTGGACTATTGTTGTACGCAGAGGTTCTCTCGGGTTCCATTTACTTGAATGGATTTCTCAGTTCTCTGACCGCTATTCCAGCCAACGTGGGTGCTGGTCTCATTTATCGATTCATTAGATCCAGGAAAAAACCCTTAGTTGCCATCCTCAGCCTAGCCGCTATCGCCCTCGTTTTTAGTCTATTTAATAGCTTTGTGAAAACAAAAAATGTGGACTTAGTTCTTACCATCTGTTCCAATATTGGTTTGATTTTAATTAATGCATCAGTTTGCATGATTTATGTCTATGTGGCCGAGTTTTTCCCGTCCGAAATTCGTAGCTACGGTTTTGGATTTGTGTTTGCCCTCTCACGTGTTGGAGCTATGATTTGCCCGTTCGTGAATGATTTGGATGCGAGTTTGAGTCACGGGTCCCCGATGGTAATCTACGCCGCTTTATTGATAGCAGTGGTATGGACTCTAAATCTACTGCCTGAAACGCATGGGGAAAATATCTGTGATTTCGTGGAACAAAAGCAAACAGAATGTGAAGACGATGACGATGAGGAGGAGGTCGCAGATGGAATAGCAATGGGGAATGAAAGGACTTGGAATGGCAGAACCGAATCCCGTCGAGAATTGTATTTAACGTGAACATTTATCTGTGATCGGATCCTGTGAAGGGAAATCCCAAGCAGCAGCAGTGTCAATTAGCAGAATCCAATGTGAAACTCACAGACGCACACACGCGAACGCACACAAACACAAGATAAATAGACACACTCTGTATCTACTTCGTTTTCTATACAATGCACAATTTCCGCAGATTGTAAGTTTTCTGAGAAAAGGTGAAGTTTAATTTGCAAAATAAAATCTATCGTTTGAAAGGTTCCGTTCACGATTCCTCCGAAGGGGCCCCCTTATTTTTTAAATTTCAGCTGGTAATTATTTTAGAACAAGCAAGCAGTTCTCTACTTGGTATTTCATTCTCTCCGTTTCATAAGAGTTTCTACATCGTGGTTTCAGTTTTTTTCGTGTCCGTGACCTCATTTTTTTCTTCTGATGCACAAAAGATACAAATTACCGCCGAAATGAATGCACGCTTTCTTAAGTAGTACGCCTGCCCACGCACGGACACGAGGGTTCGTGCACACGCACTCACATATACCCACAAGAGATCCGCTCCGGACACGTGCGTGACGGTCGTTTTCATTATGCTGGACCAACACCGATTTTCTTCTGTGACCCTTTTCATGTTTATTCACACACACACACACATACACATACACATACACATACACACACACAACCTGGGAGCTACACACCGAGGCACATGACTTGGTTCATAGGGCAAGCTTAACTGGTAAAGCGTTGTAACTGGCATTGTTGGTTGATCCATTTAAGATCGGTGGCTAAGCTCTCCATTGTATGGTTTACTATTCGTATCACATTGGTTGTTTCAGTATTCAAAACAGTACACCATAATTAAAGACACGCATATAGTCCATGAATTACTGAGGAAGACTAGTAGAATAAGCTGTATCGATTTTTACGGGTGCTCAGTTTGGCATCTTAGTTTGGGATCAACTACTCTGAATGAGAGCGCTAAATATTTGTTCAAGTCATTGCAAAAAGGCGATAGGACAAAACGAGGGCTTATTTCTGTTCCATATGTGCACTAACTAATAAATGCTTTTATTTTATTTCAATTTCAAGCCCGACTGGAACAGAGTGTAACACTGGTTGAAGGACCATCAGAGCATCATATGACCAGAACTGTTGCGCATATCTGACCTTTAAAAGCAGACTTCTCAGTGGATGAGTAGTGGTGCACTTCCGATTAAGCCAATCGTGTCATGTTATTCTCTAGGCAAGACGAAGACTGATAAGGGGCAGAAATTCAGAGGGCACACAAATAAGACCACCGAGATTACACAAAAATGGTATGAATGGCCAAGAGCTGTCAAAAGATGGCACAATAATCACCAGAAAACCAGCCTGTATAAACAGACTTTGGATAGCGTTACCTGATAACTAATAGACTATTCTCAAAGACGCACAAGTTCACTACGAAGGTGAGCGTTTTACCATTGAAATAAACACCTGTTCTCAGCGATTTTATCTGGTGCCGTGATTCGCAGCCCAAATTGTTCATTTTTTAAGGCCTTGTCTTGACTGCAAATTGGGAATCGAAATTGTCAGGCTCGAAGATCGAGGGATTCTGCTTTTGTCTTTTCTTGAGTTATTGCAATGTAGAACTAAGTTACACAAAAAACGTTTAAATCAAGTCTTGCCTTCTGTGCGAAAATCGTTGCACGTGAGATTGCCATACCATCGGGCGGGAAGTGTTGGCCAAGAGGTGAACGTCGAACAACTCGGGTATGAACATTCCAGTGTCTTATTCCGACACATTCGAGTGATTTGATTCATGCCACCTTTCGTGTGATTTTCTATTGATAAATAACTAAGAAGAAGGATAAAAACACCTACTTAAAAGTATTGTGAAAAGAACAAATAACAATATGCAAAGCATGGAAGTTGTTCGTCAATTAATTATACGATTAGTTTCGATTTATCTATTGCAATTTAGTTAATCGATCTAAACACAACTAGATCCTGCAGCCTAGTACTTCTGTTGCATATATCTCAAGATAACGAACAACGGGGATGAAGTTTGCGAGTGGTCGTCAATTTTTAGCAGCGCGTCCGGGCTCAGTGCTATGGCTTGACACTGTCTGATATCCAGGTCCGAATTAGGGTACCTTTCATCATGAGCTGCACGATTTGTACTGAAGAATCTCTGATTTCGACCGGGATCAACTCGATAGGCCTGTCAGGGATGGAGGTAGAACCGTAAGCCTCAGGCCGATTACAGAGTGAAAACAGGTAGTACCTAGGCTTTCAGTCCCGCTGAATCGTGAACCATGTTTAAAGGCAACTTATGTGGTACAATAGCCTTCTCAAGGTCAACGGTCCTGTGGAATAGATCGATTATCAACCAATTTTTAATAGCACGTTATAAAGGATAACTGTTATCGTAAGACCACTCCATCAGCCATTGATTTCCCTGCTAATCTTTCATGAGCGTAGGTCAGCAGTGATTGCAATACATTTAGGGCTGTACTAGTTGTGGATTTTCTATTTATTCATTAGTATTATCATTCATTTCTCTGGATAATGGTGGAAGGAAATCACAACTGAAACATATAATTATTGATAATTCATTTAGACTTTTGCATATCTACCGAGCAAACGAAAGCATTTAAGTTCATTATTCTCACATCATACTTCAGCCAACTGACCTTTTTGGTGGAAAACGTTTAATTCATGAGCTTCAGTGGTGAATGTTTGTTTGGTCTGGGAAGCGGCTAACGCAATTTGATAATCTTGTTCAAAAAGGAACGGCATCCCGAAAAAGTAATCGATTTCAAGCGACAGATTGGTGTATCTAGTGACAATTTATTGACAAATTCGATGGTGTAATCAAAGCCAGTCATCACTAGTGTGACTCTGCCAATGGTACCACTTACAGAAACAGTTTGTGAAAAAGTTTTGTTAAATACGACACACGTGAACAAGGCGTATACCGCAGGTTAGAAGTTGTAAAACAACACATAACTACTTAAAATTGATTAATGCCTGTTCTAAGTAGGAGGGGCTTCAGGAGCTATCAACATTTCATTGGCTGAATGTTTGTCTCATAATCATTGTTTACTTCATGCCTAGCGTGTAATTTTGATCTGTTCCTCTTGAGTGAGTGAATTATACATGGTTTACTATTGGCGTCTGTGTTTGGACGCCCACACGATTCGTCCCCTTAATTCTGACCGGTAATCTTGATAGAGGTAGGCATGTGTTTGACCCCGTTAGCTCGGATTACGTTTTCATGAAATTATTCTTCATGTTATGCCAATGCTTAACTCACCATTACGAAACCATAGTAGCACTGTACGACTGTTTCACTCTTGTGAGGAATCTTCAGCAGTGCATATCCACAGTGTCCGATCTGGGTCGCGATCCCCGGACAAACTAAGGTTTTGCCGTACTTAGATTATCTGCGCATAAGCCATCTATTAGTATTGGCCGATTGCGGTATACATTGCTGTGACCGTGCAAATCACTAAGTGATAGGTTCAATATAAGTTGATGAAGTTCAGCAAACCGTCAAGAGCACTCCCAGTAAGCCACTGGCCAACCCGTTCGACTCACAGCCATGAAACAGAACCCAATTCACCATTGTTTTTGGATTTAAACCAGACATCACATTTTTCTGCCTCAACACTTCATTGTTCTTTTTCCTTAATTTGAGAGCATTGTGTATTTGGAATCATTTGGTAATCTTAAGCAGGCAGTGCAGAATTTGACTCGATTTTTCTTCCTAGCAAATTACTACAATCGACAAAAGTTTTTTCGAACAGGTTGCTCCATAACTTGACAGATTCTTCCTTCTTTCACTGAAATGGTAATCTATGGTGCAAACTGGAAAAAGCCTACTGTCCTGCTTCAGTTTACTGGGCGAAACAAGGAAAATGAAGGCACTAAAGCTTCAACAGTCTACAGTTAGTATGTACGGCTTATGTTCCTTAGGTGACCGTAAAGCCAAAATATAATTGGCTCCTTAGATTCCCGTTGACCTTGTGATGCAACGTTCACTCTGGTGTTCAGCTGTCCAGAACATAATGGTTTAGCAAACCAAAGTGCGTTTGTAATAATACGTGATGCCGTGCAATTATTGTGTAGTTTTTACTCACTCGGATTCATGGAAGACTCCTTTCAAAATACATTCCAGAAAATAGTAATAATACTTTCATGATTCCAAATTTAAGTAAGTTTTCACGTATTGATTAAAGAACTATACGCATCCTAATGTACAATGCCGGTTAATATGAAGGCCGTTTTAGTGATGCATCTCGTCCCAGTAAAGAGATAGAATTTTGCCGGGTGAGTTGGTCAGTGCATGCCTGTCATTCAGTCACATCGTATCGATGGGGTAGAAAACTCAAGTGAGCTGACCTGGAATTCAGCCTAACAGATGGCCACTTGTAGAAACAGAATTACATCGTTCAAAAGAAAGCAACAGAAATAACCGATAAGTTTTGGGCCCGAAATTAGTACACGTGATGAGCCAAAAAAGGAAACAACGGCACCT
Organism: Fasciolopsis buskii; assembly: GCA_008360955.1. Lineage (NCBI taxonomy): Eukaryota > Metazoa > Platyhelminthes > Trematoda > Plagiorchiida > Fasciolidae > Fasciolopsis > Fasciolopsis buskii. The sequence continues at coordinate 60,573 of LUCM01009143.1, forward strand.
AGCCGCTTTAACTCCCATATTCACATGTCAAACGGTACGGGGCTGGAATATGTAAGGTAACGGGAAGATCTTTGAATGGATTTACCTGTAAGTAAAATCATATCAAGCGAGGTTTGGAAACTGGTTTAACGGTGGCCTGGTTTGATTTTTGAATAGAGTTTACTTCCCAACCATCAATAAGGGCCAGGGAATAAATGAAACTTTAACTGAATAACAGAGATTTTAAGAAAGACGGTAGTATATGAACAAGGTGACTTTGGAGAACTTTTTTCACAAGATGATTTCACCTAAAAGACAACATTCCGAGATCGTACTATCTATTCTGGAAATTCATTTTACTGTGTCACAATAGGTGGCTATTGTAGAATACTAGGTCGTTGTGAACGAAAGCGTCAGATAATACATTGACATCAGTAAGCAGTTTACAGTTGAACATCAAAACAGAAATATGCTGGCATACATGTTCTCTTGTGCACAAAACATAGGCTGCAATTTGCTAACGATCATTGGCTCAGCGCACTCTGATAACCGGAAGTCTTGAACTGATGATTTTTTGTGAACTGTCTGCATGATTTGTGCCAGTATCTTTCTTGCTGTGCAACAAACTGGAGTTTTCACTATTTGGCTACCCCAACCATTATCTGTGCTACCTGTTTTGTCAATTGGTTGAAAAAAACGCGATCAGCCACACCTTGTGGGAGCTATCTATCCGTATTCGCGATATAAGTTGCCTCATGTTTGCATGTGAACTGGTAGATTGCCTGGGGTCTGAAAGGTTTCTGGAGATATGCACGTCTGATACTCGGACAAATTAGTTCAAGACGTTCATCCTTCGGTGATGTAGTCATCGGCCATTTCCGTTAACGGAAAACTCGCAAATAATGAGACAATATCAGGTGAGGCTGCAAGGTACCATTTATGATCTTTACCAGCTTTCAGGTAGCCTATGTTTAGAGACTGAAGATCATGTTTCAGAAAGCTTTATGTTACCAATAATGGTTCCCCGGGGGTTACTTCGTCTTTTATGCAGTTTTCAGAGACTGTGCATTTCCAGTACCTTGCTATCTTTTTCTAATTAGTAAATTAGCTTTACGAAATACAAACTGCATGTCATCAGCAGGATTCCAAAATCTTTCTTTAAAACCGATTTTTTGGTGAAAATGAACCTTTTAGTCTAAAACCCAATCCATCGCTTTGACTGGGCTGACTAAAAACAATTTGTAGTACTAAGTAAAATGTGGACTGGGTGTGTAACGCTTTCGGATGATCACATCAACTTTTAGTATTGGTATGCCTTACACGTTGATTGAATTCTGAAACCCGACAGTTTCGGGCTTGGGCTGAACTCCCCGCAGTGTATATTGTTGAGAAAAGACCAAAATCAGAAGTAAAATCAAAGATATGATCAAACTAAATGAAAGGTAGGAGAATCTATGCATGATTTTGATTCCAAAATTCAAAGTAGCATGGTTCCCGTCGTCCCTTACCACGGGTTTTGTAATCTATAAATCCGAAATCTACGATTCAGCAGAATGATAAATTTTCGTACACTAGGGTTCGCGTTCGGCCTTATTCGAGTTGCCCCTCCGTGAGGGCAGTTTAGGTCATGCATCTAGAGACAGAGACAGAGTACATACCGAAACCACTGTCGAAATCAAAGACAATCCTCTGTGACCTCGTGCACGGACGCAAAATCTCCGACCTCTTCGATCACCAAGCTCCTAATCGCACTGGGCCACAAAGCTGACACGACGCAATCTTTCAAAGCATTAGTGCACGACACAAATCCCAAACTACTGGCATTCAATGAGGCTGTGCCCATCAGCATGCATTAGCCAGCCTTTTTGCTCACAGAAGCGGTTGACCTTGAGCGTTAGTCTATCTTGGGTTTAACCAGCGTGACATTATCCCCTCTGTAACTCCAATTTATCGGTCACAACATATATTTAAATATATGAAAATTCTCGTCTAGCTCAATTCAGTGTTTCCTTCAGAATCTGTCGTGCGCAACATGTAACCTTTTACGTTCAAGATCGAAAAGAGTAGACGAAATGTCTTTCATCTCTTGACATACGTCTTCTTTCGGCTTTGATAAAGTCATTACAGTCCCGAACGGTGTCATTGGTTACCTCATAACGGGGACCCCGATGCAATGCCCCAAAAACAATGGATATATTCTGTGAAAAGCTTAAAAAATATGATCAAGGCTAATAAGGTTTGAAATACCCTAACGATTTGAAACAATCTAATCACGCGGCTGGATCCAGCAGGCCAAATACTTATTCTTCTCTTTGAACGACAATGTCGAACGTTTGTTACGGGTCACAATTTCAGTGCACCATGTCTTGCGTTTCCAAATACGTTTCACCTACTTCTGGATAGGCTTAACGGAAGTCCTTGTCACATTAGTTGAATCAACTCAACAGTGATCAGGTGATCAGGGCAGTCACCATGGTCCGTAGTCTGGTTTTTGGACAGATGCTCATTGCATTTTATTGTATAAACTTTTGCTTAAATAAATGTTGAATGACAGTCGAAAACAAGAGTGAAAAATTAGAAAACAGTTACACCCACTACCTTGAAAAATGAAAAATAACAATTCGACGGAGACAGTGATTTGATCATTCACGTTAGGTTGCTGGGTTTTAAAATCAAACTTGCCTTGAGAAAGACTACCCACGGCAGTCGAAACGTTGGCACATTACATCTACCAACAACGCTGTGCTATTATCGTTGTATCATTCACAATTATGGCTTAACGGATGATTCATTTAGTGGTGTCAATGACACCCAGCTAATAGTTGCTAATCCCTGGGGAAGAATTTTAGAACATTTCTCAAATAAACCTATGAAAACCGCGGGTTATGAGTAAAAAGGGAATAGAACAAACGGTAGATGGTGCCGTTTTGAGGTCCTCTGATTTATAGTGACAATCCGCAGCGGTGTGAGAAATCCAAATCAGATTTTCTATCAAAGATAACCCCTTAGATGTTTCACAAAGCTGACCCTGGTAAAATGATGGGCAGGCTAACTGGGAGAGATAGAGAACAGACACTCAAGAACTATTAATGGTTTGAGACTTAGATCGACTTTTACGGAAAAGATAAATGGTTGAAAAAACTTGGAAAATCATCGTTTCCAGAAACGGGTTGAATAAGAACAATATCATCAGCATGCTTAAACTTTTGAGAGAATGAACTAGCTTACTAGTCACTGATGTACATAGGACAGAGATGCGATGAACGAACCGCGCGCGGAAGCACGTCTGACTAGTTAACCAACATCTTACTGCTCACTTGTGTGCTCTGTATCCTTTTGAAAAATAATCAGACAACCATGTTATTAAGGATCCAGGAAAGTCAAATGTTTCTAGTTTGAGAAGTAGAAAAGACCGCGAGACGGAATCGAAAGCAAGCAAATAATCTAAGGAAGTGCAACGTACAGATTTTATTGGTGCATCTGAAATCTTCCAGAAATGATTAACACGGGAGGGGACAGCGCTCAAAGTGGACCTGTTAAATTTACAACAAACTGGAAGGGTCATCAGAATGACTTACAGAATAATGTAGGCGCTTAAGCACAGCACTCTCTGGATGACATTAAGGCGACTGAGGGGAAAGAATTCGACTGAGGCAGCCGAATTACTAGATTTTGAACTGGGAACAATAGTGACGGGTATCCAGCAGTCAAGAATAGAAGGTATGTTTAAGGATTTGTTAATTAGAGAAGTGAAAGCCTAGGTACCGTAACCTAGACTAGACGAAGATAGACTATCACGACCGACTTTAGCGGTAATTTTAGTGTTGCGGAGAACCATAAACACCTCTTTCCAAGAGAGACGTGTAACTGGTTCACCGTCGCCTTGCGGAACTGAGACTGGGGTATGATTAGAAGGTTGGATAAAGGCTTTCTTAGCGCCGTCGACATCCGCAGCCCATTTCACTGATCTCCATTTCTCTGTGCACACCAGCCAGATTTCTTGCTCTAAGGATCCGCTATTGTCATCACTCAGAAGTAGGCAACCGAATGTTGTGTCGATGGTGGGGCTCAGTAAAGCTGGAATGGCCATCCTGGCCATAGGATTGTATTTAAAAACCTCATGGTAGCTAGCAGGATAAATTTTTCTCGGGCGGGATGAGGACTAGAAGATATTAAGTCCAATCAGTCAATCGGATTTTCAAACAACATTAATTTAGAACGGTCACAACAACTAAGGGAGGTCATAATAGAGCCAAACATTCAACAAGAAAACAGCGAGATGATGAAGACATGAAATAGTGATGCAGCCATTTGATGAAAACTACCACAAAATGAAAGATTTTTAACATTGGTAGGGTCGGAGCAAACTTTATTTGCATAGCCCAAAGAAACCTCAAATATAATCCGAAGTTTGGGACATTTGTGGACAGCGAATCGAAACATTCAGTTTTGTTGAACTCCTTGAAATTCACGCGAACGCAAGCTTCATCAAGAACAATCCCCAGCTAATGATTTAGTCGTAAAGGTAACGACCGATTGCACCCACATGGTTTCCACTTCGTCGTAAGAAGTTTGTCTGCTATCCACTGCTTAGCTAATTCCCTTAAACAACGTCCGGATTCCTATGCATTCTTAAATGCGACGAAGGCTTTACTGGATCAAGCTAAAATAGTGAGTCCAATTTTACAGAAGGGGCACGCGAAAATAGTACTTTGTGAAGTACAGCTTAGGGACAGTGCGCTGACGACTTTCATTCCCCGCAACGTTACTACCCAATGGAAATACTCAATAACCGAGTGTAGCTGTTCCTGCGTATGCATAATTGATATATTTGACCATATTTTGAGAAAAACCCAGCTACTCATTTGGCTGCAGACTCACGTGTATGACAGCTGGATAGAATTTGCCGGATAGGATCACTCTAAATGCCCACATAAGTTACCTCAAACCTAGGAACATCCGTATTAAAAACGGTCAATTTCCAGTGAAAGTTTGGTTTCAAGTTTACAAGTAATCGCCAAAAATGAATGACAATCCCCGAACCCATGGCCTACGATGTGTGCCTATATGTGTTAGATAACCTGTAATGGAAGATAAATAGTTTAAGAAAATAACAAGACCGTCGACGTCTACGGGTGGAAAACTCCTCCGCGGAACTTACAGCTCTAATTCTGTATCACAGCGTACAATTTACTTGTGTCTACAGGTGCCTACGAGAATATTTCTACTACATTCAATTTGCTTGACACCTATTATATTTAGATACAGCAAGCCTATCTCCGAGCAACTGCTTTGACGACTTCTTCAGGTACCACCTTTCCATGTTTGATAACTGAGCACAGAAATGAATAAGATAGTTTTTTCGGGCATAATTCTATCAATGCATTTGGCATTTCGAATGCCCTATTCCTGTGGTTGTCTTGGCGTATCTGGGAGAGGAAATTATGATCTCATTGTATGCTTTTTGATGCATGCCATTCACACGTGCTGGTGTTCTGATTCTTGCTGGCCAAAATGGCTAGTTAACGGACCTAGGGTGATAAACTTGTTAGTTGTTTCTCGGTGTATGACAAACACAAGCATATCATTGCATTTGGACCTAATTAGAAATGCAATGTCTTTCTTGTGTGTTTTCCAGTTCACCTTCCAATTTTGCAACCACAGTATTTTATTATAGGTCTATTCAACATTCACAGGAGCTCCTTCTTGTTGGCTTCAAGAAATCGGTCCTTGGAAGATCACAATCACTAAGACCACAATACGGTAGAAAGTCCAACCAGTTTTCAGCCCCTGTGGGCTAATTTAGAAATGTTAACTCATTTGCTTTTCCATAGGTGATAGCGTCGTGAATTTCATGGAAATAACTTCGCATCAATTTCCTACTCGACAAGTGTGTGGTAGGTGTGTGTACCGATTGAATAGCTGGAAATATGTAACTCATCATCGGCTGATCTACCGAGCAGACGCGTCATGCAAGGTAGAAAGCAAAACCTTTCTTGAACGCCAATGCCCACTGGGACACCCAAAAATGAACCTCGTCAGAGGCTAAGCACATTATGGTTCGATTTGTGTTTCCGATCAGGTCAGCTGAGACTGCTGCCATGCTAACATACAAGTAAAATTTTCTATAGGTTTCACCTCAACGGTATGAAAATAGAATCACTTTCCAAACCTGGACAACACCCGGTCTAAAACCGTGTTGCTTGGTTTCTCACTGAAAATAGGCTTACATTAGAAACTAGTTATTTTGCATTTTCTGTCCGTATATGATGCGTCACTGAATGTCTCGACGATCCTGACTGTGTTGACCAGTGGCAAATTCGCTAAAACTTTGGTCTACTGTGACATCGATAGCGTGTTGAACTGCACTCCCTGGGGTCGCATTGGTTTGCTGCTGGATACTGCGCTGTATCACAGCGACTTGGGTATACTCTATGAAAGCTCATGAGAAAGATTCTGAATCCGTTTTGTTGATCGATTTACCAGGAGAGTCTAACTTATTGTAAACAAAACGACGGATGATACTGGAAAATGAAAATGATCCAGGAGTGTTTGGGATATTTCACATAAAATTCACAGATCTGAGTCAGCTACTGAGTGCTATTACTGACCATTCGATTCGCTCTACTGCATTTTTCCACGTTCAGCATCAGCTAGGACAATTACCATCATTTCAGTGACACCTCATAGTAACGTGGTCTGTACTCATGCGACTTTCGGTTTTTGTTCCGGCAGCCAGACTGCATTATTTATCCTCACCGACTGGTGAATCACCAGGATCGCGGTAATTTGTTTTGGCCGAGGAATTGTAAAAAAGGACTGATAAACTGGTCTTAGCTGCACCCCTCTTCCCAAGATTAAGTGCCTTTGCCGATCAACAAGGGCACTCGGTCTTAGTTGTTATCGTAACACATTTGTGGTTTATAGTCAGAAGTTTTGGCAAAAGCACTACGTGGACGAGTCTCTCGCTCTGTCGATGGGTTTGTTTGCTATTGGGAGGACAGGAAATCAAGCAAACAGAAACGGATAAATCTAAGCATCTCGACGTATCAGACCGTAATTCTGCCGCATCATATATCATTTCTGTCTGTCTCCAGTTTTACTGACTACCTAGTCTTCCATTATCACCGTAAATCGTCTTGACGACGAAATTAACGAACTGAAAGTCACCGTCGTTCATTCACCAGCGGAATTTTCTTTGCCTATTCGCTAACATCCCCAAGTCTAGTTTGATTTTACCATTCCACAATGAAGACAAATACAGAATTTTAAACACCGGGAAAACGCCAGTACGAAGTCCAAATGGTCTGCCGACTGTAGTACACACGCACGGGTCTGGCCCTTCCCCAAAACCAGACACTGTCCGAATTTCTGACAGTTTGCTATTTATCGGGGCCTGGCACCTTGGTTCCTAATCGAAAATTCAGCAGGCGTCAAGAATTTCTTCTGTCCTATAGCCCATACACGCATTTGGCTAAAAATGGCCAAGAAACCTGACGTTGCACAGTTGTAATCCTACTTAACTGTCTCTAAGATCTTTTGCAACTTGCTCACCTGCCTAGTATGCGTTTGGATGTGGTTAGCACATTTTTCATCTAAATGACAAAGCTATGCTTCCCCATTGAACACTCCTCTGCATCTTACCTAGTCTCCAGGTCTCATTTGAGAGCCCACAAAACCCCATAAATAACTAGCCGACTATTTCAACGAAAAGTCATAAACCATTGTGATAAGGAAGACATATGCCAGCAACTCTGAAATATGCGAAGGCGCCAGTTTGTTCTAATTTCATCACACTGGCTCCAGCCTTAAGTTGCTCAGATGTTGTTTGATAGCGTTAGTCCAACTTCGGCATTGCTAATTTAAGAAAAATGCGTGAAATATCGAATTCTTTTCTAATAATTGACTTTTAATTGTACTCACCTCAGCCTTCGGAGGCCATCCTCGCCCTTATTGGATCATCCTTTCCCATGAGCATTTTAGATTTAATGAACAGATCTCATTTTTAGAAATGAATCCACCACGAGTCACTACAAGCAGCAGAATCCATTGGACTTCAAATATTCAGGTATATTGCGGCGGTTGTCATTTCACATTCGTATGCTGTGACAATTCCAGACTCGAAAACCTATTATCTTCAAGTAAGTTTACCAATATATTCTTCCAATTTTATTTTGATGACTCCCAGTTCTACTTCTTGACCTTCTGAACCGAAAATTCAAAATTTTATGTGGCTATCTAAGGAGGACCAGTAAAGTAATATTATTTGTATATTGAAGAACAAATCGTCCTGGTGATTGGCAAATCCATTGAATCTTTTATTGTATTTGCCAATGTGATGCTCTTTGACTACTCCCGTCCGTTTTACTGCACACTTCGTTGTCACTCTCACCAGACATTTTGTTCTAATTCAGTGCCTATCTCTTCCGTATTGGCCCAAATAAAAACTCACTTGTTTCCAGTGTAGTTTCTGTGTTGGCCTAGAAAGACAATTTACTGACTGAATTACACTCCCATTTCCATGCGTATTGTTGTTCCTCTCTGATTTTCAGATTTCCGCATTAAGTCATATTTGGAAAGTGAGCAATTTCGGGTGATATGTAAGCTTATACGCTTGCATGCGTTGTGCAAACCCAAACACAGATCACTGATAGTATGTTTACTGATCAAATGGTCGACCACTTCTGACAACTACGGCGTACAAGCTCACCACGGGACTTGATCAATAATTAGACCGTTTTGCCCCTGTCAATTAGAATTTTTTGCCGTGCTAGTTCTACACAACGACTGGGTGGATATTAACTATATCTACAGGTTTTCACGTAGTTTCCACACTAACCGGTCTAGTTGCTTGCTTATTGATACGCACTCTTATATACTTAGGTGGCGTGATTACTGCTCAGACGTTATCAAACTAGATTTTCCGTACCCTATTGGTTACCTATGATTATGCACATAGTTCCATTCGCCAGGTTCGGCTAGCAGAAAGTACCACTGAGGCAAGTAGTATGATTGTTGTTGTCTAAATTCCCCTAGCTTTTGTCCCAATCTGTAGCTCTCTTCACCAGTACAAAGGTTCATCACAAAGGACTACGTAAACATTCTCAAAATCAACACAAACCCATCCGTTTACTGATTCACGTCATTAGCTCCCTGAGGCTGCCATACCGCCTTGTGAGTTAGACTGTGTATTCAAAGATTCGAATTGGTGACCACCTTCTTCCGTTCAGAAAATGCAGCAATATTTGACTTAATGAAGATCCATAGATCTCGACAGACAGCCAATGACGTGGACAAGTCGGCTAAAAGATCATGCACTTATTTCCTTTTCTTTCATGCTTATCATTTATTTTCTTTCTACGCCATGGCGCTTTGTCTGCTCATAAGCTTTTGTTAAATAACAATAACCTCTGTTAACTATTTACTGTCCAGTTCCACTTAGTCTTCTTAATGGTCTTGGTCTCGAGGCTCGTTTGCTCCATTTTGTGTAAATCTTGCTATATTCTCCTAGTTTATCCATGTGAACAAGAATTAATATCGCCCAAACAGCTGTGGTTCGTCATACTCTTTGTAATACGAAACTGATCTGTACTGAGTTAGTGAAGTTCGGAACGGTTATTTAACTATAATCCGACGGCTGATGCAACAAACCTCAGTGACAATGAGCAAGCTCAAAAACCATAGACGTGGATGGTTTCAGTGACTAGAGGTTAGACCACATTCCGGCTTCATTCCTATGGATCTACCACGTCAACCTATGTAGTCGTGAAATCACCGTACTCATCCTGGGCCCATAACTCGTGGTAAGCAAATGTGACTTGAGTCTCCGAAGAGAAAACTTCTCGGAATGAGTCATATAGATTCGCCTAACATAAATGCCATACCATAAGTCATTCTTAAGGTGCTGGGTTTAGCATGCTTGTAAGTGCTTGAAAGTGACTGATTTAGCAAAGAAACAATCTGAAGGATCAAATTCTGAGAAGTGCTCGTGAGTCCACTGATTTCAGGGAGCTGTCAATTTTGGTGCCCTATCTCAGTGTGAAATAACATCAGTGGACATATAAGTCCAGTTAACTGAACTTGCTTTATCATAAGGTGAGGATGTTAGGCCTAGGTGAAAACCCCGACATCGACCATGATGACGACTTTAGGGGTTATAATAATAATAATTATTATTCATGTTATTATTCGAATGATTTGGGTGATGTTGGTGCTGCTAGACATTCGGACGATGGCAATACAGATGAGAACGGGCTATCTGTTATTCGCTTGACTAAGTTCGTCTTACTTCAGTTCCAAATTAAATAACGCTTAAATAGGATGCTTGATTTTCCTAAGACAACAGAATTTTATGAATTTGGAGAAATTCTTAGATAAACAAAACGTAAGTGATCCTTTAATACGAAACGAACCAATTCCATGTTACTAAGTGCCCTTGGCAAATCAATAATTGGACTATAGGATGAGCAAACAAGCGAGAATCTGTGGTTAGTAATGTTGATATATTTCACTTCTGATTTGCATTCAGAATTGAACATCAAAAAATACGTTTGCTGCGTCCACATCCGCAATGAATTTGCTCTTAAAAGTACTGAGTAGTCGTATTTTTGTGGTTTAGATATTGCAAGGCCTCGAAAATGATGCAGCTTTACCTCATCAAGTACATAAAGCGAATGAATATTGGTCGGAATTTCTGGGTTAAAATCATGAGCGATCGATATTCTACCTTGTCCTAATGCACCTGATCGATATTCTGGATTAGCCGGAGACAGACGTTGCTTTCACAACACATTGTCATATCTTTCCAGTTCAGGGACGGTAACGTTCATCGTCTCGGGTTTGACTGAAGTCAGATATGTGCCCCTTTTTTATCACACGCGGGCGAGGCAATCTAGATAGGCTGCCCACGTAAGAAGGTTAATTTGAACCCCTGAATGCTCCTTTCTTAAGACTGCATGATTAACATGTTCACGTATGCAGACTTTATCCTTAACGGTTTAAGAATAAGTACTTTTTCAACTATTTTTTTGGTGTGCATTAGATAACGTACCGAACGGCTCTGTGATATTGCCAAGGGCAAACGCACAAATCTCTTCATTTATTCGTGGTTAGAATCTTAAATATCGCATCCCTGGGTAAAACGAATTTGCAAAGCGCAACATAACGGTGTCACCTAAATTGCAGACAACTTTTTATTTCCTTTAAGCTTTATAGCTTTCTGCACCCAGGGAAAATATGGACAGTTATGCCTGCACAACTAGATCTAATGAAAGCCGGACCAATGCTCCAGACTTGCCCCAAGTCTGTTTCCTGTGAGGTGTCTTAAATTTAACATTAGTACCTTGACACCTTCTAATATTATTTTCTCCTTTTAAGATAAATGTAGTTAAATGCATTATGCACCCCAAAAGGTGAGTATTCCGCAGTCATATACTCCCACACATAGGCACACACAATAAGAAGGAACGACGATCAAATCAATTGCAAAATGCAAAATGCTTCGATGCCAGGAGGCACATACACATGCTTTGTCCACATGAAAATGCTAACAGCGCATCTGTCTGAATCATCTTGAAGTGGATGCATCTTATTAGACGGTGTTATATGTGATAGTTTGTCGGAAGAGTAGAAGAGTTTTCACACTACATAGTACACTAGAAGCATGCGCAAAATGATAGCACCACATCTTAGATAAACTCGAAATTATCTACAACTTCAGTTTTTAGATCACTAGCTTGTCACAAAGCGTCCCTTGGAGAACAATACATAGCAAAAAATTGTCCCAGTCACATCAGAAATTCAAATTCGATGCATCCAAATAAGATTGGATCGTGTTGGTCAGTAACCTAAACCTGATATTCAAATTACTGAAAACATTATATTACCATGTTATACCAGTACTACAAAAGAAAACATGTTCGGACATGGAATATCCCTTTATATTTTAACTTCCTTGAAGGTTTTGGAGCCGAATAGCTCAACCACCTCTACTGTTTTCGTGCAAACTGCACCCCTGATCGAGCATCAGATGCTTAGCCGACACCGCAGGTGTCCACCAGTTGACGTTCGCCAGTCGAGCTTTTGGTGTAAGTAGAAACATTGTATACGATATACGAACTACTTAAACTTCTCCACTTTACTCAACTCTTCCCTTCTTAAAACAGCACTGTTTTTTTGAAGATGCAAAACATGCCAACACACACAATCTATCGTTCAGACGATCGTCCTCGCTCCGAAGCGTAAAATCGTCCACACCGCCAAAAGCCAAACAGATTCCCGTCTGAGCATATATTAATGCCACTATTACAACATGGAAGTTATGCTTTCTTTCTGATTACCTCACTGGAAAAACTGACGGACATCACTTCTTGTGGTTAACTCAGACCATAGGTCGCCGTGAACACGGACTCGGCTTCGGCTGTTCGGATAAAGGAACTGGATACGTGTTGTTCTGGCCCGTCTTTCATTGACGGGCAGCTCCAGAGAGCTACGCGATCCACTGCGGAGGACTTCTCTTTCAGATTCAGAAAGACAGAGGTGGTGGACCTACTTGTAAATTAGTCCAAAACCGCTCTCAGCAATGACAAAAACTAACGGTCGATCCATAAGCTAATGAAACAATAAGAAAACTAGCATAAACTTTATGATTCAACAGAATAAAATAGAAATCTCCGTTTATACAAAACATTACCAGTGGCTTTTTTAGTTTCTACGAAAGTAGGTTTAATGTGGTCGTGAGCCAAACCAATGCCCCAATGCTTTATAAAATACGAGGGACTTATACATTTATCATTTCCGTATTTGCCACTTTCTACGGACAAAAGCAACTTTTGTTATGCCATCAGTTAAATCGAGATAAGAGACTACTGTTATCGGAAAAGTTCCATACCACCATCGTTATTATATTAGGTTAAGTTTGACAGGCAATGAATTATATAAAACGGCTGATTAGAAAAAAACCCGAAAGAGAAGAATGGCGGCTGCATAGCTTCTAGCATGAAAACCTCTCTTTTATTCAACTTGTCTCCACTGATAACACGCCCGATACTCGCAACGGTTTATTGTCAGGTAGCGTAGTAGGTGGTTTTAGTCTGTTAGCTCACATTTTCTCAAGCCTCGTCAGCCTCTGAATCTGGGTTCGTTCAATGTGCGCACTTTAATGCAGGCTGGTCAACGGGCGTGGTTGGCTGTGACAGTGAACTGACTCACTTTCGATTGATGTCTGCTGCGTGAATGAAACACGAATTCAGGATTCGAGTAGAGTAATTCAACTGACTGCGCCAAATGTCTTGTGAAGGTATTTCCTGCACACTTCAGGAGACGAAGCAGCTCAAGCTGTGTGTGTGGGTCGACGTGGTGTAGGAATAGTCTTGAGTGAAAAAGGCCGAAGCAGCCCTTTTAGACTGGATCCCAGCCAACAGTCGCTTGTGTGCCATGAGACTGCAGGGATCAGTCGGCGTCCGGAAGGATAGTAGTGTTAATCGCGGTTAATATGTCATTCCGGAATACGCTCCCACAGACTGCATTACTGAAATGCAGAAAGATGAGTTTTATAGTGACCTCGTCACCCTTGTTTGAAAGAGCAAAGACTCTGACATTTTAGTGGTGGCAGGCGACTTTGATGCACAAGTTAGAAAAATGATTCCGTCGGATTTCCTTTGAGGTGAGCGATGCGCCTTGCCTGCTCCCCAAAAGATAACGGGGAAGGACTCCTCCAATTTTGTGCGGAAAATAACATATTCCTATCTAGTACAAATTTCCGACACGGTTCGTGTCACACGGCGATATGGCATTCCAAATCGACGGGTAGTCTGAATCAGATCGACCTTATTGTCTAAGCTACCGTTTGCGCAGTTCTGTCCAGAACCGTAGATGGAACTGGACCGTGAAAGCCAAATCGGACTATGCGTTAGTGTTAATACGACTTTTGCTGCAGCTCACCGGCCATCAAGACAGGCCACAAGTTCGATTGGCTGTCGAACGTCTACCTGATTCGGCTGTTCACAACAGTTACGAGCAGAAGCTATTCAAGGAACTGTGAGCTGCGACCAGCAAGAATGTAGACGTGTGTTTGGACGAAACCAAGCAGGCATTTGTCAGCAGATTTCGCATGTGGTCCAAGGTCTAGAGTTGATCAAAAACATCGGAACTCGCAAGGGTCGCTGGGTCTAATGGAGCGAAAATGCCAGCTGCCTAACTGCAAAGAAGTGAATCCGCGAACAGCAGGCCGAATTTAGTCTAGGTGGAGGTTGCATCGACTAGATATTTACTCTTCGCCAAATACTGGAAACGCGCCACACACACACATCACCGCCTTACGATCGCGGTCTTTCTCGACTTGAAAGGCGCGTTCGACCCAGTGGATCACACAGCACTCTCCACCGGAGTGGTATGCTAAGGAAGTTCGTAAACCTATTGCGAGCATTGTACTTGCATACCAATGGTCGCGTCAGGGTGTACGGTGAACTATCAAGTTCATTCGAAACGACTAGTGCCGTTCGACAAGGGTGTCCCATCTCTCTATTCTTGTTCAACTTCGTCATGGACGATGTGATGGAAGATGTTTTAGGAGGTCTCCGGGTTGTAGAAATCGAACTGGGAAGTGGAGGAAAGCTATGCGACCTAGATTACGCAGACGACGTTGTGTGCCTGTTCGAGTCTGCGGACCATGCACAATGGGCACTAGATAGACTGTCGAGATCGGTTGCTCGGTTCGGCATGTGCTTTGCATATTCAAAGTGCAAAGTACTGTTACAGGACTGGACGACAGCAGCGCCGAACTTGATACTGGATGGGGAGGAAATAACGACTGTGGACCGTTTCACCTACCTTGATAGCTGCGTGTCGAACGATGGTAGCTCGGCAGTGGAGGTAAGTATGCGTATATCGAAGGCCCGAGAATCTCACGCTGGACTGAAGCACATGTGAGGTCTACCTGATATTTAACTGAAGTTGAAAGTCGTGTGTGCTTTTCCACAATGCACTCAGTTCTGTTTCATGGTTGCGAGACATGAAGTATGCATGTGGGAGATGTTCGCCGCTTCGAGGTTTTCGACCACCGATTTCTGCGTAATATCACCAGTGTTCGATGGGTTGTCAGGATGAGTAATGTGGAGATGGGGACTCTAGTACTAGACACCAATTCTGAGAATACCTTGTATCAGCGTATGAAACATAGAAGACTACTTGTTACGTGCGACGAACACTCGTCTACCGAATGGTGCGCTGCCTTGCGTTCCTCGCAAGGACTGGAGGAATCCATGCGGAGGTCAACAGATGACGTGGCAAAGTGAAATGAGAAAATGTACAACGAATGTCGGTAGAGTAGGCATCCCACATCTTCGTAGTCGGGGTCCGAAGTACCCGTCAACTAGGTGGCTGGAGACACTGTCGGATATGGCAGTGGACCGTGAACAGTGCGGATCGTGTTGTCAGTTTCTATGGAACCAAAATGATTGAAGTCGTGCTTTTGCGAAGTTAATCTGTCCTGTGTGTTGGCTATAGTAGCCTTTTTTTCTTTATCAATCTGTGTATGTCCACTCCCTGTTTTCCTTGGATATTCACTCCTGGGGAAAACGCAACGGTCAGTCCGGCTCGCTTTGCTGTTCAAAGCTGTACGACGTTGTTGAAACCGACCTTTTGATACCTGCGCAAAGAAACCAAAAAAGAAACTCGTGAGTGGCTGACTTTCACCAATTAGCAAATCCGCAGTCCTGCATCCAAGATTCTGATTTTACTGGCAAGACGAATTCAGATTGGTTATTTTCTTTTGATACGGTTAATTACATGGGTACACTAGAAATCAGGCTGGCGGTTCTGTTCCTTTCATCTGAGGACGGAATATATTGTGACTAAAAACCAACTATTGCAGAGCAAGAATGCCAGTAACCGAAATGGGAAGGGTTGGCGACGCCCGAATCATTGCCTCACAAGTTCTTAAGACAATCGATATCGAAGTTATTAATTAAAACGCGCTCGTCGTATAAGTATAATCAAAGCCACTTGCCAACAGTTGGAGATATTTCCATCTTCATGGCACCGAATAAATGTTTCGGTTAGTATGAGTCACCATTGGCTTAAATTCCTTTAGAAACATAAGTGGCACACCGTCCGGTACGTCGGCTTCCATTGAATCCAGGTTCATCACTTCCCCCGAGAT
>LUCM01009143.1:76773-173898 GCA_008360955.1 Fasciolopsis buskii
CAATGCTCTCAGTTCTGTTGCATTGTTGCGAGGCATGGAATGTGCGTGTGGGCGATGTTCTTCGGTTAGAGATTTTCGACCGCCGATTTCTACGTAGTATGGCTAGGACTGGACGGAGTGAACGGGTGATTAACGTGGAGGTCCGAAATCTGGCACTAGGTGCCAATTCTGAGAATAGCTTGTTTCAGCATATGAAACAGTAGACTACGCTGGTTGGGTCACGGGTTGCGTATGTCAGACACTCGTCTACCATACCGTGCAGTGTTTTGCATTCCTCCCTCTTAGTGGAAGAAGCGAAGCCATGTGGAGGTCAACAGATGACGTGGCAACGTGGAATGGGCAAAGAAACCAAAAAAGAAACTCGTGAATGGCTGACTTTCACCAATTAGCAAATCCGCAGTCCTGCATCCAAGATTCTGATTTTACTGGCAAGATGAATTCAGATTGGTTAATTTCTTTTGATATGGTTAATTACATGGGTACACTAGAAACCAGGCTGGCGGTTCTGTTCCTTTCATCTGAGGACGGAATATATTGTGACTAAGAACCAACTATTGCAGAGCAAGAATGCCAGTAACCAAAATGGGAAGGGTTGGTGATGCCCGAATTATTGCCTCACAAGTTCTTAAGACAATCGATATCGAAGTTATTAATTAAAACATGCTCGTCGTATAAGTATAATCGAAGCCACTTGCCAACAGTTGGAGATATTTCCATCTTCATGGCACCGAATAAATGTTTCGGTTAGTATGAGTCACCATTGGCTTAAATTCCTTTAGAAACATAAGTGGCACACCGTCCGGTACGTCGGCTTCCATTGAATCCAGGTTGATCAGTTCCCCCGAGATATGCGGGTAGTCTAAGATGTGGGTGAAGCTGTCGCATATGGATGTTTCATATTTTGTCTTTTACTTGCTTTATTAATAAAATGGCAGCGTATACCATTCTTCAGGATGAGGGCCGTGACCATCAAAGGGCTGTGTGGGAGGATTCGAACCCGCGACCTTCATGGCTACCGCCATTCATCGATAAATAGGATGGACATTAAATCAGCGGCTATGTTGAAGTTCTGAATAAGTAGCTCTGTGTCAACGTTTGGGGATCCGAAAGGTTGAAAAATTCTCCACTTTTTCCATTTCAGCACTTCTCAAGTTTCGTGGCAGCTTATTTGTTTCCGTGACGCGATCCATCACACAGCGTTAGACCTATTGAGTTCCACTTGTTCCGTTGTGTAAGGATTATGAATGAGGCGGAACGCTTGGCCCTGTATGCGCTTTCCTCCCAGCCACGCAACGTCTTGAGCACTAGAGAGAGGAACCTATCAAAGCAAATACAAACTGTCTGTGACGCATGGTCTATGCCACGGGAGGTCACATAGATCGTCGAGGGGTCATACAAAATAGATAAACCTTAGGACGTGGATATATCTATCCTAAGCTCATCATTCATTTCTCGCAGCCTCATTAAAGTTTCCTGGTTATACCTTTTTTTACCTCAACTTGCAATAGCTGCTGTATGGAAAATGTACCATTGGTTCTGTAATTGACAGTCGTGTAAATTCCAACTATTTCATTATCATAATTTTCCGTAGGTAAGAGTGGGATTGTTAACGTACGAATCAGATTCACGATATGAAACTTGAAACTAAAATTTGCGACAGTACTTACTAAGTCCACAAAATAATTGGTATGACCTTCGTCGAAATCCGTAAGTGACACAAAACACTAAAGTGTTGCAAATAGTTTCTGAGAACATTTCACGCAAAAGATTGAAACAGGCTCAATCCGGGAAGTGGACCGTTTCTTATCTGTATGTAATGTTATAGCACTTATTCGGTTAGTGGCATTAAATCAGTTTATGTTTTGCATCTAATTCTTCCAATTTTAGGTAATTAGTCAATAAATTATTTTTTGTATGGATAGAACTATGATCATTATGTTCACACTCCGTCCTGATTCCCCTGGGAAGGTTCACTCCTAAACTATTTACTGAAGTAAATATCTTGCCACAAGACTGGACCACTCAATGATCCTACTAAATGAACTTCTGTCCTACTCAATAAGAAATAGTAGGAGAAAATCCATTCTTGAAACCGGTGTGAAAAGTGATGGATAAAAGGTCAAAAGATTGGGGTACCCTTCAATGGAGCCTTGACATTAGAGTACTCTCAATCTCCGGACCGGAGCAGATCGTTAATAGAACATGTGTTGCAACCAGTTATCACTCAAAATTGTACACTGAGACAAAGAAAGAGTAACTTGCAGCGTACAATTTAGTGTTGCGATGTCCAAGGATGCTGAAAAGTTTTTTGAAATGTTTTACCGGCGCAATGTGGATTGTCTAACACCTTACCAGAAATGGTCATGGAATGAGGAAATAAAATCGGATGGGAGACTTGTCTATCGTTTGCGGAGGAGGACTTAATCTAATTTCTTGAATTTCTATTCAGGACTGAGAACACTAGCAACAATGCTTTCGGTATCCAAACAGAAGATGCCCATAACTTTCGTTTTTCGTTCAGTCATGCGCCTCCCTTATCCTATCATTCTTGTGCTGTGGAATAATTAGTCTGGTAAAGAATATTGGTCCGCATTGCCTACTCTTGAATCCTGATTGCTTCAGCTGCATTCATGATCGATTCTCGCCTTTTAACAGAATTCTACACGAGACGGTCATGCATGAAAGTAGTGTTTCTTATCTCGTTCGGTGGCTCAGTATAATGAATTATACTAGGCCCAACCAGCCGTGTTAGATGGAAGACGCCAGTCGTAGTTAAGGTCGACCTTCGTTGGCAAAAGTAACTGGTGTTCAGTTGTTTATTTCAGACGTAACAATTTACCTACGGGAAATCCTTCCCAAATCCGAAAATCTCAATGCCCGATTCTTTAGCACAAAAGCAAATCAAGGAAGGCATTAAGAAGATTGTCCAAGCAATCTTAAAGCTACTCGCTTGCTTGAACTCAAATTGCTTTTTCATCGCATGCAAAACAACAGATGTTGTGCATTTTTGCTTTTGAACGTTCAGCAAATACTGAATTCTCGAGACAATTCATTGCAAAGCCAGCCGGTTCTGTTGACATTGTGCAGGCCACTTTACCTTTCAAACGTATTGACGAAGTCTCTTTGTATGTCTGGATCGCTCCACGGAACCCCGTTGTTCAAAGCTATGCGTGTCAAACTGACACTATTCCCCCCCTCCTGCAATGGTTATTTATTGACTTAAAGTAAAAGCAAAACAACAAAAGTTTTTCCAGGATTTCAACAAAGTCGACTGGTTTGTTAGCTTAGCGCAGTATCATAAGTCGAACAAATGAAGGATTTTGCGATGCTTTTGGCGAATGACCGTTTGTATGAGGATTAGACATCCAGTTGTTTGTTTCACTGAATTCTTCCAACCAGTGTTCACAATCACAGATTCCTTCTCATAATTTTCATCTCTTTTGATTGATCAGTGTCTGCATTGCTCTATCTCACCGTAAAGCTCTGACGTAAGCGTGAAATTGAGCCAAAACGTCGGTTTTTAAAAGTTGCAACGTCATTGTAGGGTTAGTGTTCAGAGATTTTAAAACCATACCTATTAAGAAAAGTCCTTGATTTTTAATTTGTTTTGAATCACTAAGGTGGTCCCAGTTCTATTGGTTGAATCCTCTGATGCTGAGCCTTACTGGATATGGATTAGAAACAAGGAATATTTAATACTTGCCCGGTGGTGACCCCAAATCTGACCCATGGACTTGAAGACAACCTAACTTACATTCGACTCAGAATCGTTCGTCCCGGGTTCGCGTCCCAGTTCGGGCGCGGTGGATATGCACTGCTGATGATTCCTAACAAGGATGAAACAGCTGTACAATGCTTCCGTGGTTTCTTTATGGTGAGTTGAGCGATGATATCACATGGTGAATTATTTCATGTACAACCTAATTTATCGAACGAATAATTCTATGACCGGTCAGTTCATTCTTGTAACCCACTAAGTCACGTGATGTATCCAGTCATTCAATGATGAGGTGACTTGCAATTCACGTGACACCTTACCATAAGGCTTCGTTATTACCTGCACCTACGAAAAATCCAGCGAGATTCATGACAATCCATAAACATTCCCTGATTGATCTTAGCTCACCTTTATTTCACCCGGGACGTCCTTGTCTAATAATTCTGCGCACGATTCACTTGTATATATGCCCGACTGTGATTCTTTATTTCTGTGCCTTTTTACCGCTTTCATTTATGTAGTTCATTTTTGCACCTATTCAATTTATTGCTGGCATTCCAAATACATGAGGCATTACAATAGACCACAGTTACTTTTTCGAGCATTCCTATTACTGCACTAATCAAAGCTGTTGACTGTACTTCCATTGATAGGCAAATTCGGGGGACGGTAGGTTACCTAAGGAACTTAGGTTGTAATTAGTGTCATTGAAGGACTTATCTAGTTTGACCGGATGAATGATGGTGCTTACGTGAAAAACCTGCACTGATTTCCGGTGTCTCTCACTCTGACCGGTAGATAATAGACAGCAATAAAGCGTGGGTAACATTCAAACATGGGTTAGAAAAGTGCTAAGCTTCGGATAAGGTGGCCTTATCAAAATTTAAGCGCGATTCAGCCATCGCTCTGTATGTCATGGGACACAACAGATTATGAAAGCACAAAAGTACTCCAATGTGGATTCAGAGCCTGAAATGAACATAAGTTTGCCGAGGCTCTGGCGATAAGCGCCTACTCCACATGCATCTATCGGAACGACGGGGCAGAGATTTCGGAGATATGGACAGTCCTAACATTTTCGAGAAACAAACATTCCAAAGGTCACCACGCTAGTTGACCCCACCACCAAAGCGACGCATGACGTGAAGGACGACTATTCTCTCACCCGACCCACAGTTCAAAGTACACACATTCACGAACACAGAGACAACTAAATATCAGTTCTCATGTGAACGTTCTCTCAGTCATTTGATTGTAAAACTTGCCTTGAGAAAGACTACCCACGGTATTCGAAACTTTGGCGCATTACATCTACCAAAAACGCTGTTATTAACATTATATCATTCACAATGGGTTAGAACTATTTGCGGTGAGCGACCCGTTACTTTGTGATCTAATCACTTAGTAAACAGTGTGCAGTTGCCTAGCCGATGATTTTCAAGGTTCAGCGATAGCATAACTTCACTTATACCCACAAGCTGTCCAAAGTAACTTGCGTTAGCACATTCGGTCAAAACTTTTTTATCCCTAAACTAGCCCTACTCCGACGTACGCCTCATTATATGGGAACCTTACTAACCCGCGGACCAATGTATACGCTGCCCGTCACACACAACTTTAACCTACTATTCTGGTTGCAAATCTATAGTACTTGCTACAGTTAAAAAGACTTGCAATCTATTGTAAAATTCTTGCCAGTGATTTGTCATTACTCTGCCATCCAATACAAAGTATTTAAGTTTCACTGCTCGTGGATCTCTTTTGGATACATTTACCAACCAGTCAAGTGACCTGTTTCCTGGAATGAACTTCAGTTCTATCAGTTGTCAAAACCTAGGCTTCGCAGAAAATCTCCCAGACTGGTGACGATATAAAGGCCCAAAATGTTGCGGGTCCAAATGTAACGTGCATAAAGGCAAATACAATCCGGCTATTTCCGTGTGCAACAGTCTCGTTCGGAAGTCAACAATATGTTGAAAGGTGATTCAGTCTGTTGGGCGTTGAAGTGATCAGTGGAGTGTGATGCACAAAACTGAATTAACTGAGGTGGTCTGAATCTTACTTTACTCTTACCGACGCACTGGGATGTGATAACGGACATTTGGTTCTGTTAAGTCATAGTCAGCTTCTGCCCTACAGGATGCTGCAAAGATACTCACTAGTGATGAGTGGATCACGAACGATGACGGTGTTAGAATGATTTTTTGGTCCAAAAGTATATATCAGCAACACCGCGTATTATTGTTTTCATTAATCATAATATTATTAGCATTCAAAGTTTAGTTATTGACCGCCCAGGGCGGACTCGCTTCATCGTACACACCCTAAGGATATTTTTTTACTGAAACTGCCTCCAGTTGATAAAAGCACTGCGAACGCGTTAGCGGCTACGTTGTTCAGGTCGGAAGGATTGTCAATCTTCTCAAAAATGTACCTATTTGCAGTTTGACAAACGAAATGGTCCTCGTGCTAAAATTCGAAACTAAATCCAACTGGTGCGGAATCGATAATTGTTTCACTCCATATGCTGAACTAAATAAAGATTTCGTACGATTTGTAATAATTCGAATTGGACTACGTACTGGCAAATTCCACAGAGGAGACAAGTTGAAATAGTTTGTTGGCATCGTCTAGGTTCCGTTTGTTCAAACCGATGCTCATTTGCGAACGAAACAGAAAATGGAAACAAGTCGTTCTTTAGTTCTGACAATTTTGCCGGATAGTGAAACCACATTATGCATCACAAATGCATTCGCCATTTCCTTCTACTATATGTGTTCACAGACTGCAGGAAGGCTAGTTATTCATGAGTGATCTTAGTTATCAAAAGCAAACGTGCCTGACAATGAAAAATGAAATCCTATTTCATGAACATTTTTAGAAATTATTAGAATTTATCCCAGTTACCAAATTCGCTTTTGCAGCAGAAGCACCCTTTTTAGTGTTCATGTTATTCACGATTACGATTGTATTCTTAAAATGAAAGTTGTCATTTTTGATGACAAGATTATTTTACACCAGCTAAGGTCTAATAATTACGGATGATCGCGTTAAGGCGAATTTTCGTTTGGGAAAAGTCGTGATTCATATCAGTGTTGACTTTGCGACAGGGTCATTTATATACACTGAGGCAATCCTTCGCGTTATTGTCGTGACAGTGAAGCAGTGAGTGAGGAGGAGTGAAATTATTTGGTATCACGGTGTGGGGGATAATGAACAGATTACAAAAGCTCGATCAATTTATGATTTTGTATGTAAACCTTTCTAGCCTTTTAGTCTAAACAAGGCCACAACTTACAAAAATATCATACGAATAAACAATACCAAGTGCATGCATTTCATGGGAGAAATCAATCACATCCGAAAGTTACAACAGAGTTAGTTTGGTGACTCTTTAATTTTGTTGACGGACCTACTTCATGCGGTGAGCTGCAAAACGTTCGCAAAATAGTCGATTCTAGAAGAAAATGCTTCTAAGCATTTATTCCTCCCTCTTAGTCCCTTACAAAAGCTCAGCCATACACTTGTGAGAAAAGCCTTAAAAGCGGATCAAAACAGGAAACGGAAAGGGTAGGGGAAATTTCAAATTTGCATTGGCATATTTATTTCCTTGGCTCTAAGGAAGCAGACAATATAGAAAAAAGGTAGCATTTTCAAAAGTGGCTCCGTATTTCATCGTACCAGAATTTTGTAAGCATGTTATCTCGAATAGACTGGTTTTTTCTCATTCTGGGTCCAGAGTATGCCTCATTTGCAACTATACCACGGCTTGAAGCTTTATCATGCCTAAAATATCCTCCATGCAAGAGATAAAAACAATTTTCTACTGGATATGCCGGTCGTCATATCAAAATGATCGAAGATCGCAGAAACATAGTTGCAAGCTCATCGATTTCCATTGTTTATGAATGTTGAGTTCTTGGCAATACACAGGCCAAATGGTTGTGGATTAATATCATCTTGTTCTTCGTGACGGGTTCATCTTGGATCTTGATTGAAACGTACACATGGTAGCTAAAATTTAATATTCTGTTTGCTAAACGGATAAGTCCAAAACTTCCGGAACGCCATCAAACAACTATTTATTTTGTTGTCTAGTGGAACGAAAATTGCTCACATAACGCTTGTTACATGAGTTTAGACAATGGCTGGAGGATACAGTGTAACGTGAACGAAATAATTTACACAGATTTCATGATTTCCTGTTTTGATGGATGATTCGTAAATGCTCTAAAATACGAGATAGAATATTTGATTCTGATCGAGATGAGAACCATCACGTTCGCGAACAAATATTTCCTAAGCATTGGTTTAAACAATTAACCTTGACTCGTTTCGCTACGTCTGTACTTGTGCATAATACAGTAAAGGGGTTGATATAACAAACAGCGAAGTTTGTCCATGAATCCGAACGCAAAGCTGAAGCAAGAATTGGATCGGATCACGAAAGCCAAATGCATTGGGAAGCGGGATGAGCAAGTCGTCTATGATCTCACACTGTTAACAAACTCCAAGTTTAACGCTGGGGCCACTGAATCCTTAACTGGATTTGTTATGCTCAAAGCAACCCCTACGGGAATTGTCGACTCCATTGCTTTGTTTGTCATATGTTACGTAATCTATAAGGTGATTATTTTACTTATATTGGCATTGTTTCGAACTGGTTAACCATAAATTCGCCCCGGCTCAGGCTGGAAATAGTTGGCAGTTCGACGGCATAATTGCGGTGATAAGTTGCCCATGTGGATGATTTAATATGCCACATGTGGACTCATAGTCAGTCTGATTTGGAGTGGCACGGCCACCGGTTCTAAATTAGACGACCGGGTCACTCACGTACTAAAGGTAATTGATATCCAAAATCAAACACTTATTCATCTCAATTCATAACTTGTTAAAAATGAATGCAAAAGGACCTTTGATTTAATTGCACGTTATGGCTTTCTGCAACATAGATAGCTAGCATTTAACTTGGAAATGTTTATGAAACACAAATATCGCCCAGATAGGGATTTCTTCTACAAAAGGACATGACAGATAATCATCCCCTGTTAGGAAGCAAATATCGGGGAAAGAGATGCAGCTGTCTTCAACCTTGGAATTAGTAAGTTGTCCTCCGATGAACACTGGTGATTCTCTATCTCTCTCCGTCCTTGTCTCAAAAAATCTTCTGCAAATTCGGTGCTTTTCACAAGGATGAGGATGCCATCGAGGCATGTGCAATGCAAGTCGAGTCTAAAGACTTCCCCTGGTAGATTGCACTTGATAGGATCACCGAAAATTTCGGTGAGTCCCCAATGCCTCCCTCAGATACTCTGCCAACTTGTCCGAAATTTGTATCTAAAAATGAGATGCTGGCTTGGGAATTTGGTAAAACGAAAAGGAAGTCCAACCCCTTTGCGGACAGTGGATAGTTTGGCAGCCTGTCCGAATTGTCCCGTGTCGCGGAATGTTCGTGAACAAAAAGCTCGTATCCACAGTAAAAATAAGTTTGTTCTTTTGTATGACCTTTCAATTTTCCAAACGTCTCGAGAGAGTCTTAGGTACCGTGTTCGCCACTTTTTCTTAAACGCGTTTTTAACAGATTTTGTAATGATTTAGAAAAGGCAGACTGCAGTTAACTGTCGCGCTCAAATCTTCTCTCATTGAGAATCTTGTTTGTAAACTTTGCACAGATCACCCAGTCGTCGTATTTCGACTATTCTGTCTTAAACAAAACACGAAAGTTTTCAGCTATACCGAAACGTTGGTCAGTCTCAGCCATAAACCAAAATTTTGCAAACAGAGAGAATGGATCACCAAAATGGATGTGTTGTTTTGGCGTACTAGTCAATCAATGTCTCCAGTTTCCATTGACTATTTTCACTGAAGCAAGCATACTTACAGGTGCAGCGTAGCAGTCTAGGATACAGTATACAAACCAGTATTTATAGCCTGTTTATATTAGTTTGTGGCGGGAGAACATTGTTCACATCTCAATCCCTTTCACCATTTCTACTAGCATCTGTATCGTGGTGTGCAAATCAAATTATTAAATGTTTAATTCTTTTAAGCATTTTCGCTGTTTCGTTGCTGCGATCCGCAGAAGCAAAACGTGAACGCTACCTGGAAATTTCTAAATTTTTCCAACCGGAATATCCTATCAATATATCACCGCTATAATTTCAGTCACTGATTTAGGTATACTCACATTTTCCGGGCGTTTTTTCAACAGAGAGCCTTGATTTGTGTGCCAGAACCATGATTGCTCAGCATAGCTTGAGATCTTCCGTGGTGCATGCTGTAACAATATTTTGGCTATTCTGCCTGAGGATTTTCCTTTTGATATGGCAGCAACAAAACCTGAAGTAAAAACCGGTGTCATAGGAGCCCTTAAATAGTCGTCTGCAAACTCTTAACCCAGGTTCATTCCTCTTACTGACGAGCAGCATAAACCAGCAGATAATTGGAGGCTAAGGCGAAGGCAGCACGGTGAGTTCCGGATGCCGCATGCAATAAAACGATAAATGAAAACCAGCACATTCGAGGGATTTCGTCGCACCGATGAACCGGCAAAATTTCGCAGGGGCTTTGATTTTCCGTCAGTAGCTAGTGGCAGTACGGGTGGCTGGAAAGAGGGGATGTTGAAACTCGAAAGAAACCCTCGGTCGGTTGAACAAGACTTACAAACGTTTCGGTTCTAATCATCAACCTCAATCGCGGGACGTACCATTCAACTCAACTTAGTTATCGGTGAAATCTCTTAAATATATTTTTTTCGACTTGCCTGGTGACATTGAATATCACCCAGTCTGCTGAGCATCTGGCTACGAGAAAAGGTGTGTTCGGCATATCGTTGCAGAACCGTTGGATCGACACAATAGCATCCTCAAAGCAGACTTCTTAGGTAAAACCAATGGACGAACAGGCTGAGTGATAGTGACGGAAGCACCCTGGAGGATCAACCTTGGCATTGGTTCCAAACCACTAAACAGAGTATGCTGGATAGACTATCGTACATTCGTTGCTTTTGTTATTCCTATTCATGAGCAACTAATGAACTCCGTCGTGTTTTGTCGCATAATCCAATTAAATACTTCCAACCAATCGGTATTCACCAAGGGTTTTAATTAACCCCAAATACGTAATACCGCACTTTAAAGGCGATCGAACTGAAAAACCATTACTATTCTCTGCTTTGTGTGCCAATTACATTGGGTTTATATTTAAGATTTTTTATTTGGCTTGTCAAAGCTGGGCATCTATTCTCCAAGGACGTGAATAAAGATTGCACTTTTTAAAGTCCGAAAGGTGTCGTCGAGAGTTGCGGAAATAGGCGTGACAGAATGGTGTCGCAAAAGAAGTGATGACAACGCTGTCAGTAGGCTTTGGAGGCAGATTTTATATTTTTCATTAGAACAAAACTGAAGAAACAGATGGTGATGCAAGAAATGTTTGACAACGAGGTAGTTTGTTAAAGTGACCAACATGGCCACCTAGCATAGTCTGGACCCAACCCTTTGAAATGACAGAAGAAATCATTCTAAGTGAAACTCGTTATCAGTGGAAACCAGAAAATCATGACTGACAGGCTCCGGAGGTCGTCTATCGAGAAGGAATAGAATCAACCTAATAAAAGCACAAGAGTAAAATGAATAGAAAACAGGCAAAACAGAGTTCGCGACGACGTAAGAGAAGAATGCAGTGGAATCGAAGGAGGCTGACATTGATAACAAGATGCAAACACCCCACAGAGCGGAGGGCTTATCATTTTAAGGTTACCATGTCTACCAGCCTTTCCAAATGAAGAGTCCGCGGTGAATAAAATTTTTTCACTCTATTACCGTCGTTTTTCGGTTAGCCCGTAAAAAACTATTACTCAGCAGATTTCAGCTGAACGGTCTCTAACTTTCTCTCTCTCTCTAACGGCACTGAGACCGTTAGCGTTTTATCTATGCAATTCGCTAACAGTTATTTACCCGATCTCTCGAGTGCGGGACAAATGTACACGGTTATCGTTGATGAATTTCAGGAAAGCCGCTCGAGGGCCACAAAAACACTAGTGAGAAAGTCTGAGGGTAGTAACGGATCACTCTTATTTTTATATTCAGAACCGAATGTAAACAAACTCCATAACAAAATGAACTAACGCGGGCAATCACATTTTCCTTGTTTTCTCATGTTCATTTTGGTAGCATTAATGTCGCGTCAGTTCATAGAATCGAGTGTTTTGTTCGAACAGCTCTGGCGTCACAACCGGAAGAGTAGTCAGTGGTCCGAAATCGGACGGTCGATCGCAAACTGCACACCTGATTGGTGTCTCGGACTTTGTAAACCCATTTTTTGGTCAAAGTTGATTAAATTCTCATGTTTTCAAGTCAGGCTAGCAAAAACGGACAGCATTACCTGAAGAACTAGTTTTTGAAGCCAGGGTAGCTTCTTTTGTTTTGTTTAAATCCTCTAGAAAAGTTTCCTTTATCATTAGTCAGGTTAGTGTATACCCTAATCTATCAAATACTACTCTGGAATAAACTGGTGTCTTACACTGATGAATAGTATAACTTTAATATAATTTATTTGTAACTTGACTACAAAGGATGGGCCGGGAAATTGATCGAATTATCTGTTCAGTAATGCAGCACATCGCGTTAAGACCCTGATTTAACATCTGATTACTCATCCGTTTTCCAATTATTAAAGTTTGTTTGCTATTATCATCCCATACTCGTTTTTTCACCTTCGAAGTTTACTTTCTGTCATGAATCATTTAAAAATTGAACACAGCTCTATTCTAGATCCTCACTAATCTGCTGCCCTAAAAGATGTGTTCGAAAGTGATCGAAGAATCATGACGTATAATTGTATAAAGTCGAATGTCTTATTTATTTGTTAGTTTGTTAAATTATCGTCGCTCGAATAAAAAACAGAACAACTGCTGTTTCAGGATTCATACACAAAAACCACTCCTGGCAAAAGAATTCGCTTGATTGCCAATCACGACAAAATTTGTTCGGTATCGATTCATCGACACACTGGTAATGTAGACCTGAGCAACAATGGTGGGACATGAGTTGAGAAGCCTACCTTCAGTCAGACGAGAATGGCTGTTCTGGAACTACAACCACATATGCACAGTGAATTCGAGGTTGTCAAATCTGTATAGTAGAACTAAAATCTGGAACGTGATGGTACATGTATTCATATTGAAATAAACGAGTAAGGATTTCTCGCCACGCCCCAAGATCTGTTGAAACGAATTAGTTCGTAAGCTTGAAATAATCAACAGATTCGAGAAATTGAGCAGATCATATTTGGACATTCCCTGTTCGAATTTCGTCATTTTGGATTTCTATTGGTTGTTCATCAGAGAATATTGTGCTTTCCGTAAACAACTTGGGAACAGGTAAAAACACTTTGGGAATTTAAAGTGGCATTAGGCGTGAGTTTACTTGAAGATAGTGAAAAATCTGCTTATATCTTCTACTGACTAGAGCACTTCAAACGTCCAAAGACCAAGTTGAGTGTTTTTTGTCTACTAGGTAGGCATGCTTACCATCAAATTACCAAGGTCACAATCGTTCACTCAAAAGTGTACAAATTAACACCTGCTGTTGTGTAATAGTTGCCTTGACTAACCTGGTTCTAACTGCTGGACTTTCCGATGGAACGAGCAATTCGGTTGGTGTAGATGACTGTTTCTACCTTGGCTAGCAGAGTGCACAATACACGCTAATATTTGGTCGTTCAACTCAGATTTCTGTTGGCACCGGCATTCACTATGATGGGTCAGTAAGTTTTGCAGTTAGAAGTCTGACATTATCGGTAGCAAACAACTAGTGACAAGATTAGACCATGATGGCTTTTGATCAGTGATCTGTTTGGCTTCCGTTTGTCGTGATGTCTCAACAACAAATGCGTGAGCAACTAATGCAAAGTCCCATTAAGCATTGTTTTGTTGATTTAGGAGTGAATTTTGATTTAAGGCGGTCCGGGTGCGTAATGGGGTCACAACTTTAACAACATAGACCGGTCTAGACACGACTGATAGAAGATTTGCAAGATTTCTCAGGTACCGCGTTAAGATGGATAGAACTATGCCTTTTATTTGGTTCTCTCTACTTATGTTGCACAATCATTTCAAACAAATAAACCGATTTGCCGGACCCGTTTACTTCTATATCTAAGATCATGGGTAAACTAGATTTTCCAAGTTACTCGAACATTTGGTTAGTTCACGAAAAGATTAGGAACATGGTATTAAAATTGACCTGTCCATTGAAAATTCAATCTCATTCCTTGTTGTCTCAGGTAACCGTTTTGGTAAGGGCATTTAGAGCAAACAGCTTTCCTTGTGGTTGTGACTCTGATTTCACCATTAGTCGTCTCTTCCAAGCGAAGTATTTACGAAAGGAAAAAAACGGGTTAAATCCGCGAAGTCGAAGTCTAGCAAGAAGCACATTCCCGTTCACCAGAGTACAAATCTCAAAAGCCTAGGCACATTTTCAAAAGAAAACAATAGTATAACAGGTTACCAAAAATTCGTACAAAACACTTATTGAAGATGCGAACTCAAGTGAATTAAACAATTACTTTTTGATTGTTTTGCCTGAGTGTCGAATAACATGGGAAATAAAACAGTTGCAGGTGAGCAAGTGAATAGATAACTGCATCCAGTGAAAGAGCTCTTTTGTGAGCTGAGTAAGACAATCAGTTCTAAGCTATCAGAATAAGTTGAATCGATTTGCTATGTTGATTTCATGGGTTCGTTGCACTTTTGATTGTAATTAGTTTCGAAGAAAGTCCCATTTCTGGATTTCGTCAACGTGATTGTGCCCAAAGTTATAATTTACGTGCAAAAATCTATTCGACAAAATCGCTCTTTTTAGGATTGATAAATGTTATCATTTTAGAATATCCTCATTTCACAAATCGATTATTGATTTCCGGAATAATTCTGACGGATTCAGATTTGTTTTCCGTTTACACACCTAATTTTATTCCTAACGGTCGGAATTCCCTGTGTTCATTAGGCTAACTTCTCCCGTATAAGGATGGTCTCAGTGACGATAGCGATTCTGATGATGAAGATGATGATGAAGATGGTGATTGTGATGGTAATGACGAAGATATTGATGGTAGTGGTAAGCATGTCGATGTTGATGATGACATGGATGATGATATTCTGTGTGATTATTATTCGGATTAGGATTATGACGGTGTTAGTGATAGCGATAATGATGACTCGGATGGTGACGAAGCGGGGCGGAAAAGTCAACCCTAATGATGATGATGATGATAATCGAGACAATAGTGTTGATTAGTATTGTTTCGTAATCTTTTTATTATCATCACAATTCAGAAGGTGAGTCAATGATAACGATTTGTATGACGATAAGGACTGACAGTTTAACATCTGCGAATTCTGCTTGACAGTCCGAAAGGGACAATTCCATCATGTCAATAAATCAGTGTCCTAATGGCCTTGAAGGAAGCAACGGCAACACATGATAACCCGTCAACTAAACATCACAACTAACTGTTAAATTGCTTCATTTTTTTCAGTGTCCGCTGAGCACCGGAAAATAGGATGAAAATACGAACGAAGACATTTATCTAAACGTTATTTCAATGGGAAAAATGACTGCTTACTCCACAAAATCCCCAGTTATTCACAAAACACTATAACCCTGCCAAACGTAGTTAGAAATCTTGAGACCATTTTCTTCACAGCCTATCACACTTATAGATCGCATTCGAGATAAACTCAGTTGTCATTACTATTTTTGACCTGTTTGACGCTTCACGCTGGGAAAATGTGCGTTCAGAATCACTGCTGAGCAATGGGTACACGTAGATGATGTGAACATATTCTTGCTTATACGTTCGGAAATTTTAAGAAGGCTCACATCCATTCTGGTCCCGGAGCTACAGGATACACCGTGACTATCACAAAACACCATAAAAAAACATCAAGTGTGCGAATTATCCTGCAAAATTTCCAAACTACTCACTGCAACAGTGCAAAAATAGTTGACTGATGAAAGCTGCCAATTATGTCAAAATATATGACGTGATCGTGATCAGTAAAAAATACCTGGCGTCATGTGATGGATCCTATGCGGCCTAATCGATCCCTGATTCGGTGGGAATTCACGCACTCTTTTGTTCGCATTAAATAAACTGCAGTGACAAAATAAGTCTTTCCGGTTAAACGATACAAAAATAAATTAGTGAGGTATTCCTATCTACTGATTACCAACTGTAATCACAGTTAGAAGGAACATGAATTCTAGATTGACAGGACCCGTAAGCGATATGCCATCCTCAACGAGTCATTGCGCGTTACGGGTTTCTCCACATTAAATCCGATTTTTCTTCTGCTTGTACGTTAAAAATCCATAATAATTTATATATTTTAGGCTTTAATTCACGACCTGGTTCCCTCTCAACACCTGGCTTGATCACCTTCGTGAAAAGGTAATTGGGTTTGAGAAAACAGAAGTTGGCGAACAAGCTCGTTTTCAGTGATTCGTACTCATGCCATTACATCACTATATATATATATCTTGGCAAAAATTTTCATGAAATAATTCACCATATGATATCATCGCTCAACTCACCATAAAGAAACCACGGAAGCACTGTACAGCGGTTTCATCCTTGTTGGGAATCATCAGCAGTGCATATCCACCGCGCCCAAACTGGGACGCGAACCCGGGACGAACGATTGTGAGTCGAACGCCTTAGCCATTAAGCTACCGGGCAGGCTCTGAACGGTTTGTTGAACTTCACCACATGATGTTGCACCTATCCGTCACTGATTTGCACGGTTACTGTCCGTTAGCTCACAGCGATCGACCCCTACTGATAGATGACTTCTCTGCAGGTAGCCTAAGTACAACGAAGTCTTTGGATATGACCTACAGAGCTTGATTACTTGATACATTTTCAGTGACGGATAGGTGCAACATCATGTGGTGAAGTTCAACAAACCGTTCAGAGCCTGCCCGGTAGCGTAATGGCTAAGGTATTCGACTTAGAATCGTTCGTCCCGGGTTCGCGTCCCAGTTTGGGCGCGGTGGATATGCACTGCTGATGATTCCCAACAAGGATGAAACAGCTGTACAGTGCTTCCGTGGTTTCTTTATGGTGAGTTGAGCGATGATATCACATGGTGAATTATTTCATGTAAACATTCAATCTCCTACTACTAATATATATATATATATATAGTGATGTAATGGCATGAGTACGAATCACTGAAAACGAGCTTGTTCGCCAACTTCTGTTTTCTCAATGTGCTCAGTGGTAATTTTCGAGTGATTGGGTTTAACTGTTGAACCACCTGTTTATTTGTCTTTCATGCTGAACTATTACCGGGACTGATCACTGAATGATCCGTTTTTTTAAATATGGCCTAGCCCTAACACCAGTGAACTGGACTGAGCAGGATTGACCCGGAAAAATGAAATCAAACTACACCCGGACAGACCGCGCACACAGGAAGCTGCACTCAAAAATTGAGCTTGAGAAAAGTTGACTATACAGTATTTTGGAAGAATTGTGACTAACTGTGGAATGTGCTATGTATCTCTAGACTATCAGCATTGAATAGAATGACCATAGTTGTGCCTGGATGAAAGAAAGATATGTTGACTCCAAAGCAGACCCGTGAGTCTGATCTGCCCTTAACTTGTTTTGGAACTCTTTTTCGGTAATGGAAATCCGTTAAATATGATATCAGTAGTTATTTATGGCCTATTTTTCTTTGGTGGATAGAACCATATGATGGATAAAGGTGCTAGCAACCAAACCCATGGTGAAACACATACTACTGAAAGCCGGATTTTTTTAGCCAGTAATGGTTTTTAATTCATCCCGTGGCAACAGACCATCACCTAATACCATCTGATCAAATTCCGATTGCTTCTACCTCTTTCAGCCAGTCTGGATTAAGGTTTGGGGCAACCGCAGTTTTGGAAATGTCTACCGTAAAAATGCATATCATATGTGGATCGCTCGATCCAGAAACGAGACTCGATAGTCTAGTCAGATTTCACCATTACATGTAATTTGAGCGTGATGCGGTGTGTTCGTTTTGGGCTCATGTCTAGATTGAATAAAACAGTTCGAAATTGCATATTGATGGCCAGCAACTGGAAAACAATAGAAGACCTCAAAGTATGGAACCTTTTGGATTCCCGAATTATTTTGTAATAAACTCATAGGTCCGTATGAAGGACCTAAGATGCACCTTTTGTGAGACAAAATTGCGCCAGGTGCTTATACCGTGGTGCTTCAATTGCATCTCAGTCGTACCGTATCGTACGAGTGATGTGTGTTCACTGTTTGGTCGACTGTTTACCAATGGCCATCCAAATTGCCAACACCGTTTTGATTGACTGCGTTTATGGTGACACAGAAAGAAGGAGGGAATTCAGAATTAGTTTGGCGCTAAAATGAGTGATGTGCCACATGAGTCTTCCACACACATGATAATGGGTGTGGATAGAATATGTCATGCAACCTTCAAGTGTGAAGGAGCAAAAAGACAACTGACCGTTGTTGTTTGATGAATCTCGTTACCATTTAATAAAACCAGTTGAGTACGTATTACTTGCCTTTATTGACTAATGCCCCATACCACAGGATGCATTCTCTATTCCAAACATCTTTTGACAGCTTTTGTAATTCATGGTGATAGTGAGTTACGTGGAGAAAATTCGTATTTTAATGATGACCAGCAACACTCGAACAGGTCAGTCGTTCGATGTCAGGGCCGAGTTATCTAACAAAATGTCCAATGCCATTTTGAGGAGAATTCCCATATAGCTTAAGGAACGGGTGAATCCAGAACGAGATTCCACTCTCGTGAGAAATCACTATCACACATGGACGAGAAACAGATCGAAACAAATGATAAAAATCGCACATTGAGAGAGGATAAGATTGCTGACAAATCTCACAGTAGCCTATACCGATCCTTCATAAGAATAAATAGTAATAAGTAGGGTTTTCTTCTGCCCCAATTTTCTTCTATCCTATTCATTACAAATCGAGAGTAAAACACCCGCGTATTTTTACAAAAGCCCGCAAAACTCAGTTGTTTTATACAATGTAATTTGATAACTATTCGGCAACCTTGGCCAGTCTTTTTTAAGCCGGCTTCACTAATAAAAACATTTCATAAAAGGTTCTATGGCCGACTGCAAATCGTCAGAATGGAACAGCGGTCACCGGTTACAGGATCCAAATCCAAGTGGGATGTGCTGGAAGAACATAACTCTGATGATATGATGACAACCGTGTAAATTTATATATATCTTTATCGTTCAAGACCAATCAAGTAAGCTAAAGATAAACTAGCGTGGCTTCCATTTACACCGATTTTGTAACGACCTCTAGATAAAAAAGAAGCACTTTCTAGCAAGATTTTCCCATTGATACTGCCAGATGTATCTGTCTGCATGAGTTCTTATTTCCCTGTCAGTCCACGTAAATGCACTACTCAACTATCTGTACCCTACTGTAATTGCACAACTACATTTGGTTTTACTTTGGTGGGATTGAATTCTATATGAAGCTATCGCATTCAGTAAATGAAAGAAGATGCTGATTGCTTTTCCGAATCAGACCGTCTAGGTTTATTTGGACGGATTTTCTTGCATAACGTCGTGATAAAACAGGGGGGCCTGAAAACCTTTTACTTGCCTGCTGCGATGCAAAAATAATTTGCACACTGAACATCATAAAATGGTTGATGTTAGCTGACACCAGCAATGAGTATGTAGAAAATGTTGCTTCATATTGACTAGCCAGCAAAATACAGTAAACCTTCACTTAATCAACAGCTACGTCCTTTCCTCTCATGGATACCGCTTGCATGTTTTACCAAAAAAAATTCATTCCCGACGACTTCGTTCCTCTTTGAACTACTTTGTACAAAGTCTAGGACGTCACAATGGTGGAAGAAACTTCAAGTGAAAATTATATCTAACATCTGGGTCTACCGTAAGACCACTGTTTAGTGCGCTTATAAGTACCGGAAACACCTGCACTTTCATTCCGACTACTGACAAGAATGAGTATGGTAACTATGTATATTTATTTAAGGACTGTTGAAAACTCCCTGCTCTAAAGATTTCAGAACGGCAATCCCGTTTTTTTTCTCACTAGCATACGCCTAAGCGCTCCAGTTGCTCAAATAAAATCATCAAACCTGGCTGCATTTAAAAGCCGCTTTAGTTTGTGTAAATAAATAATCATGAGTTTACATTTTGGAAATGAAATTGCCATCTTGGTCACGATAGCCCGAATCGGCGTGACCTGATTTTTCCAGTTTCGTATGAATCCTCAGCAGCGCATATTCAGTGCAAACAGACAAGAACACAAACCTATGACGACCGATTATCAGTTGAAAATTCTAATTTTTAGGTCACCAGGCGGCTTGTAGGTTTGCAATGTCAGTGGCGGATTAGCCCTCTGTTATGTGGTGCCATATTCCAACTGACTTCCGACAATCAGCTAGTTCATTTTCTTCCGTATCCGTGTGCGACAGTTTTGCACGAATGATGATTCGTAAAACGCCAAATAAAACGCAAATACAATATTTTCATAGTTTGCCAGTGTTAAGTTAGATTATGATGCAATCACTTCTATTAATAACAGAATGTTTTCAAGGCCATGCGTGGTGAGAATGCACTGACGATGAGCTGCTTTTTAGTTAAACATTATTTTTTATAGAGAATTTTGACATGAAAGGTCAGCCTAAGTTCGTTTTAACATTCAACATTTGGTAATGGTAAACACCATTTGAAACTTTTTTCGCAGTGCCAAAGACCTTCAAAACCTCTACATTCTTCAGGTTTAGTTGCAGATTTTGTCTTCCGGCATCCAAAACCATGGGCAGTCAACGATTTATTATTAGTGTTCCTGCTATTCGCGAATTTGTTTGCTGATATTTTGCCTTCGCATAGGGTTCACAACAAGGGACTTCTTTTCCTCCTCCTGTTCATCATCGTTCAGTGGCAAGGCTGGCCTCACTGACCGCTGCCTTTTTCCCAAGAGTGAATACCCAAGGGGAACAGGGAGTGGACCTACACAGGTGGGAAAAGATAAGATGTTGCTGCAGCCAACACACGAAACACAGTCTTACTCTACAAACATACTACTTCAGTCATTCTGATTCGATAGAAAGTTATAGCACGATCGCCACTGTTCACGGTTCACTGCCATATCCTTCAGTGTCTCCAGCCAGCAAGTCGACAAGTCTTTCGGACCCCAACCACGAAGGTGTGAGACACCTACTTTACCTAACTTCGCCTTACGTTTTCTCGTCCCGCGTTGCCACGTCAGCTGTTGACCTTCTCAAAGCTTCTGCACTTCGTCTGTGTCCGTTGTAATCCATGGTTTTTGCAATGGTTTTACACTAACCAACTGTCCAAACCGACATACAGGAACGACCGCAACAATAAAATAGGAAACTTATGAAGTTTTGATCCCTACTTTGTTATCTATTGGTTCGTGGAATTCTGTTTGAAGAAGTAGCAGTAATAAGGATGATAATGGTAATATTGCTTAACACTTCATAGAAAAGGATAGCCTTGCCATACTGCCCAAAGTGAAGCATGATCCATTGACGATGCACGTATTATGCAGTTAGGTGATTTTTTTGCCTGGATATTTTTATCAATCCCCAATCAAGGGATCGCAACCATAATCGAAAAAAAACAAAGAGCTGTCCTTAAAAAACGGTCAAATTCAAACCTAATTTTCAACTTTTTTCTTGTGATAACACAACCGGAAAAAGAAACCTTAATATTGTCTTCATACAAATCGGAACCTCTAATTTGAGCGCAAATTATTGTTAACTTGAACGTTCAAACATGGTTTCTGTGCAAATTTGCCTGGTATGGAAAGAAATTATGAGGGAGAGGATCCTTACGGTTAGAAAGTATGGTATCATGCCGTGGCGTAATGACTGCAAGCTATGGTTATAAACATCAAGTCATCCGGTGGTTTGTGAAATCTCCAACTCTGTCGCTATGCATGTACTTTTCAGTTGGGCTGAACAGGAGTTCACATTTGATTGGTAGTAGCATGACTCGATTACTCCTGCTTGTACATTGATTGGAATTATTCGAGATTCTCCTATTTCGTGATTATCTTTCAGAATTTTGTCTCGTCTAATTTTTCAAAAATTGTGAGTTATGAACTCATTTTTCATCAATTAGGTCTGCGCTAACAACTTTACCGACTTTCCAAGAAATCACTTTCATTAGATGTGGTTAATTGCGTTAGCCAAAAATCGCATTAATTTGTCGTCTCACGCTACAGATAACCTTGATCGTCTGGCTCATCCACGTGGTTCGAGGGACGTGACACTTTGATACCTATAGAAAACACTACCAGAAGCAACCTTCACCTAGTATGTCTGTCCTGACATTTCCTCTGATCAATGTAGGTCAGAACTAGTAAATCAAGTTACGCTGATGACAGCGCACCTGATCATCTTTCGTTCCCTCACCGTGAGCGGATAACGCAATCGTCGCGAGACAAGTGGGGTGCTACGGCCACCGAGATAAGTATGCACAAGTTTCTTAGTCTGTGGTTTCTCAAGCACAAGTTAGAGAGGCAAACATTTGAAAAAAACGCCTCATTGGAAAAAATGTAAGCTATCTATTAGGGCAGCTTCCGCTCTTTCAGCTGACAAATAGACCACAAGATAAAGTTACCACGAAAACGACGTAGTTCACGGTTTCTGTGGGATTGAAATCCTGCAGTGGCAGATTTATAGATCAGACCTGCACTTGGTTAGGAAATTTTGAGGCTGTCATTCCAGCCGATGTACAAGAATACGAAGGTTCAACGGATGGAGCGAAATAGTAACTATAATCATAGGGGAATGAGTGATTATTGAGTAGCAATTAAACACAGTCATATAGGAAGCAATAGGAGATTCATTCACACTCCCTAGAAGAGAATTTTAGGTAGTACCAATAAAAGTTGAACTGAAGACTTTATGTACTTTTCGCGCTCGTTTTTCATGCTGTTCGATTTAACTGACTCAAGGTTTTTAGTTCCAGTCCCGAAATTTGATACGCTATATTTCACAGTGCATTCCAGTCTATCGAACCAGATTTAGTTTCCAAGCAAATTTGGAAACAAGCATCCCGGGAGATTTTCAAAATTTCACCGGGCCCTTTAGATTCCTATTCAGAGCGAATGCAGCACACTTTTTGCGCAAACCCATGCGATTTGATTATTTATGACCCGTTGGTGTGAAACGAAGATTATCAGAAACCTTAACGCAATAAAGTATACTGGTTTTCATAATACTCAAACGACATTTGGGAGAAATGACAACCACGCATGTGAATCCTATCCAAAACTGTAGACAGTGGAGGTAAACGTGTAAAAATTTTCTAAAGTGAGTGATCTATACCATCTACAAAGAATGATGGTGACATTATTACCTTTTTAATGGCGATTTATTGCTTAGGATACCTACCAGAGGATACAATATTCGGACAAAAAATGTGCTAGTCGGTGAGATATCCGTTTAGCGCTCGGAAAGGTATACACTGATTAGGTTAAAACCCGGTGAACATTCTTGCCTGCTAGTTCTGTCTGTAGCATCATCTGTGGATGGAATAACACAATATGACGCCCACTGTTCTCCTCACTATCGTAGTCGATAAAGTCATCTGAACGAATGAATAGTAACTAAAGTGGTTCTGCAGTTACTGGTTTATTGAAGGGCCGTTAGCAGTGTCCATGGATCGATTCCACTAATGTTTATCGTCGTAAAACTAAAGTCCGCACAGGGAGTGTGAATCACTTACGAGCAACTTAGGTCACCACATTGGCTCATTTTTGTCAACTATTTTTGGAATTCGGTCGAGAAGTGCACTTTTTGCTGACCGACAAAGTTTATTAAGTCTCGCAATATTTTGTACATCACAGGGACTTGATCCCATGGAAATAGGGTTGATTTAAATCATTTGTACTTAGCCTCAGATCTCGCTTATTTCACCAAATTTATCAAAAGATACGTGACTTTCTACTTGGCTCATGCACTAAACGATTCGGATCGGTTTACCAAATTCGATTCGTTTCCTCCTTGGTTCGCTTCCGATATGATGTTTACTGAGGAGTTAAATCATGCAACATTTATGTTACCTGCGTTCTAACACGATGCGTTAGGTGAAAAAACTTCATCGCTTTCTATAAATTCCTTGTCAAATTAAAGCGATCAGAGAGATCCGTTTCCATGCTTGAGAAAGCAAACTGTGTTGATCAGTGTTTATGTTGAAGAAAATACAAACAGTTGTCGTGACTTAACGATTTTGGTCAAAAAACAGTTGAAATATGCAAATGGGATCTCACACCAGCAACCGATATTCTTCTTGAACGTCGAAAAAGTGGCTCGCGAGGACACTTCAGAGATGCACGAAACAACCCTCGCAAATTTTCTTTTTACTTCGTCAATTTTGATCGCATCTTTGTTGAAATGCCAAGAATGATAAATCCAAAATGTGCCCTTCTTTTTGGATGAACGACCAACAACAAAGGAACCTATGACAAACCCGATGCACGAACCGTCTCATGGTCACATTGACGAATGGCTGATGCAAGTCTTTCCAGGAAGACACACAAGTAGATGCGAAGGCAACTTAAAGTGATATTCAAAGCCAACAATCACAACGAAATATTTCGCTGATAACTATTAAAAATACTGGACCATGACAACCGAAATATTCATGCTGCATAGGTTGGGTGGCTTCATTTGTCATTTAGTTACCGATGAAATATAGCAAAGAAGATTAAGCATGCAGGTATGTTTTTGTTTTATCACTACAGGCTGTTTATTTTCATCTCGTGACCTTATCAGTGATTTCTGTGCAGATCACTGACCGCTAGTATTCAGTAAGGCAAAACTTTTCCTTTGCTTTTAGCCGAATTGTGTCAAATCCATTCGCAATCCTTTAGAATGATGACTCGTTTTCGGCAGATCCTACAAGCTTTAGTTTGTTAGCAGGTTATCGAATAATGCATAGACCATCAGAGGACTAACCATTACAATTAGTGCATTGCGGAGGTGCGAACGTTCCCTTGAAGGGAACCTCATATCTCAGGACAAGAACTAACCAACCCAGTCAGATGGGAGCTCCAAACGATTCTGACATGGCCCCAAATACGTTTACCAAGATTTCGAGGAATCAGAAGAAATGCAACTAAAATGAACATTATACTTGCTGTTTGGTGAATGGTGGTGTTGTTTGTACTTTTCAGACACGGAGATGAGTTTGAATCACATGGGATGTTATCCGTGAATCCCGTGGGGAAACTCATATTGTATAACACTCCTGGACAGTGATTTCCGACTCTTTATAATTAGGAAAGCTTTCTATCACAGCAACTTATTTCTGGGAACCCAACAACTCTCGTGGGTCTGATAGGGGCTAGTAAGGCGTAGAAATCACGTCCGCATTTGTAATTCAGCCCCGTCAGTTTTTACAAAGTCATACATTTTTTATGATGAAACTGACTAGGAACATTCAAATTCACCATTAACTTACAACTGCTTACACTTTTTTCTCAAATACAAACAACACGCAGAAGGACCTCTATCTTCTTAACACAATCTTTAGAGGTGATTTGATGAAAATAGTAATGGAATGTCTGTGTAAATATTAAGGCAGTTGATCTCCATTCTGTTTTCCCCCAAGGGTATGTTGCTTTGAAGCCTTATTTAGCCTTGCATTTCAAAATCAGCGCTATAAAGCTTGGTGGAATAAAAGTCTTTTGAAATCGGGATTCTGTCAAATGCCAATAAAATGACAGAACTGATAGTGTTTCTTCTTCTACTGAGAAGAAACTCCACAAAACGTTTGCTATCATCACTACTACTGTACTACTACCATGAATATTACTGTTATTATTGGTATTATTATACTATTACCAGCTTCCACTATGAAAAAGACCAGCCAGAACAAGCACCAAAATTCGTTTATTAGACCAAAACAAATGACAATGATTTTCTCTGGATAGTGCTCAGCCATCGGTCAGTATTTTGGCAACATCAGTCCACGCTTATCAAATGACCACATCATGCAAATTCTACCCGGTCGATCAACTGAAATAACCACAGTAATATCGCTGCAATTGAGTTTAGGTTTTGCCAGGACTGTTAATATGACGATTCGTCATCCCTCTTCCCTTACACATAGAGGTAGATTTGCCATTCCCGTCTACACCCGGCTTGTAATTGAAAGTGCTGGGAAGTGTTCACGAAGTCGCACCGATAGTACGCCCGGACAAGTTTCAAACCAGAATATCTTGCTGAGAAATATCCGTTTGTAGCCAATGTTTCAAAACGTACACAATGGATTGGATTCATTTGTTTACCAGACAAAGGTAAATAAAAACCAGGTCCATCATTTTCCTAACACCGACTTCAAACACCTAGATCCGTTAGCTGACGTCCACCTCTTTCACACACACACACACAAACAGCCCGAGAGTAACAACCTCGGCAAAGTTTAATGCCAAACTAATAGCAGTTTTCTTATTTTATGTCAGGTGCACAAGTTTAAATTGTCGGTGTCTGCTGTGACTTCAAAGTACCTAAGGAATCCTGAATAGAACTGACCATACCAAAATGACTGACTCGATGTTATTAAAAATTTTTATAAACAGACTCGTCCGTCGATGCCCAACATTTTATCATTGATTCTCATTGCTAACATATTATTACCCTGCCTGGTCACATTTGTTGTCGATTGTTCAGCATCCATCTTAACATTGGCCTGGAAACCAAAGAAGCTGGATTTCGTTCCACGAAATTGATTTATTTATTTCGCTGCGCCTAAGCTGCAGCTCCAATTTTCCGCTTCTAGTGAACTTGGTCTTGATGTGATATAGTCGTAGTAGTAGATACGACCCATAGAGATCGTGCGCAGTTTTTCTATACTCATTTTTTATAGATCAAGTCGGTAACAGTGATAACCCCCGCAGGATCGAGGCTCCGCCGGGTTTCCCTCTAGTTGTAAATCCTAACATTACACTCATACATGCACTCACTGTCACTTTTACCGTACTACTGATGCACGAAACATTGTTGGTTTCACAGCAAATGTCAATACTGCAAATTCAGTGCGACAGACCCTCTGGTGCACAGTGGCATCTGTTCAGTTTCGATGAGTATGTACTACATTCTTACAAACAGTTTACTAATAGAACAGTTAAATAGCTGTATTCAGTCTTTCTTAGCTGGTATTCAATATGTCTCCAGGAAAACCGTCGTGGGTAAAAAGCACTGAATATTAAAGTGACTGGCAGTCAGATCAAGTCAAATACGTGTGTTTTATACTTCTCAAGTGGAAAGGATAATTATTTTCGCGCGATCAAGTTATAAAATATAAATGCGGATATAAAAATAGCTTAGAGCAGGTAGTTACATTTTTCTGGAATAACTGAGATATTATGTATTCGAGATTGTTCAAAACTCTTGCTAAATACGGACCAGTGGAATAGCAACAAACTGAAGTGTGTACACATTGTTTCTGATTGGAATATGTGACGGAAGAGGAAATTTGTTTCACTAGACATTTATGAGTAATGTGAGTGAAATCCTTTGTGCAAGTTTTATCATGCTAGAGGAGGGTGGCTATAGACCAAGTGAACTGATGCATTGGCACGTCGCTCAAAGGGAAATGAGCACTTCAATGAACCAGGAAATTCCTTCCAAGTGTTCCAATTGTGGACCTCGAAAAAACTACGAGAGAGGAGCGAAGACAGTGAGGTAGAATAAGTGGGAGAAGAACAGAAATCCCGATCAGCTATGGCGGTGCAGAGCAGAATTTGTGGTATGATTAGGGTTGATGTTAGAGAAAATGTGGATGGCGCGACGTGACCGATGGAGGCGTTCTTCCAAGATGACACGGAGATGCATTGCTGAATCATCAGTCGAAACACGAATAAAGGACTCAATAATATAAGCGAAAGAGAACGCGATTTCTTAACACGTTCAGATGATTAACTACTAACCACTCTAGAAGTCTCTTGACAACATTTTTAAATATCGAGAATGAGGAGTTTGGAAAATAAGGAAGTCGAGTACCAGATCTATTGCTCACATAATGGGAAAAGTTGTCGCTGGTTAGGGTGAAAGATGCCTACGCTGAAAACAAACTGTGATAATAAGTTTCCTTGGAGGATTTCAAAATATGCAGACAAATGTTGGGTGAAGTGTTTTGATGGTCGTGTAAATAAATGGTCCATCAGCAAAGACATGAGAGAAAACTCGATATTCGAATAGAGTTAGAAAGATTAGCAGCTAGCTGCTGTGGTCACTTCAATCAACCAACTATGTTCTATTCGCCTTGTTATTTATCAAGTAATGAAGTAATGTAGTATGACAAAAATATCAACAGTGGTTACGAGAGACGTTTTACAACAGAGCACTTTCATGGCGACTGAAATGTAGGCAAAGTGATTAAAATTGAGAAAAAACGTAGGGAGCTCGGGTGGCCGCTGCCACCTTGTGCGAGACTAAAGGATCAGCATAACCAGGTTTAAAGATTGGTTGCACAGCTTGTAAATGGATTTTGCATTCCCCGTGGCATCCCGTTCCTTGAGCCACTTCGAACCAGTTAAGAATGTGGTAATCTGCGACTTGTAACCCGTTGTTCTTACCACTGAGGATGCCGGATCGTCCACACTAATTTGACAATTTTTTCCAACGAGTTTGAATATTGTTGTGTCTAGTAGTTCAGAGTTTTGTGAGCCCTGAGCTTGGCGTTTAGATCGCAAATGCTTCATCATCAGCTGAGGAGACATGATCGGTAGGTAGGCGATAACTTCTTTGCTCCGTTTTACTTATTATGGTACTGCTATAGGTGTGACCTTGACCCCATAGTGAATCCACCTTCCAGGTTGCTGTGGCTTCGATCTTGAGCTAGCAGTGTTGCTAATTTTACAGTTCACTAATGCCTTGGAGTATAGGTTGGCTTTACAATAAGGTGAAATTGAGATTACCGGTCAAAGGATGCTTGAAGATGCATGCCACTTTTTTGCGCACCTG
The DNA here is from genome assembly GCA_008360955.1 of Fasciolopsis buskii. Lineage (NCBI taxonomy): Eukaryota > Metazoa > Platyhelminthes > Trematoda > Plagiorchiida > Fasciolidae > Fasciolopsis > Fasciolopsis buskii. The sequence continues at coordinate 105,558 of LUCM01009143.1, forward strand.
CTTAAGTGCACACCGTGAGTCATGTGAATGTATGACTGGTTTGTTGTCTCGTAAAATTCCTATATGGATTGAAACGGTCAGATTTAATGGAGGATCTTTTGGGTTACGTAGTCATACATGGAATCAGGATAAACTAAATTCCATTTGACATTACAACCTGTAAAGTAACCTGGACTATGCATGACTTACGGATATTTTGATGAATGTCTGACACGATTTTATTCCGAATAGTAAACCGCTTTACCTTCAAATCATGGACACTTAGTTTTGCTAATGAATATCCACAAAATGGATCAAACCTGAACACTTTCTTCGGATGGAAATATTCTAAGAAGAGCTGCTTGTCCAAATCAATTCATTACCCAGAACGTTATAATTCTCATGTAACAGTAAAAGGAATTTCATTTAAGTGCATATAGTGGAGGCAGGGACATCACGGAAATATTTTTATCCATGTACCATTAGGACACACTATGGAATAATCGGACCAATACTTGGAATGTACAGCTGGCTGTGATAGATCACTTAAGGATTAATAATATTTTCACATCATCTCGACACCATTTAACTTCTCTCGTCTTGTGATCATGTTTGGTAATCTTCTGACACCACGGTTACATCGTCTAGAGGTTTCATCCGTTTCCTCCATGAGTTTGTAAGTAAGTTCTTTTGTTGTCGAATCCAGCATCTGAGTTATGAGATAGTAAACCAGTTCGCCACTCAAACTAGCAACACGTATGGGAACTGTTCCAATTCAAGGGTTCGTATTTGGAGGCAGCTAGAAGGTTTTAACAACTGGAAATCAAGTTTGACAATAGGCTGCAAGCCATTGACATATACATTTGCGATTACACATGAACGCATACGTATATATACATATATAGATGTAATATATGTGTATATATGCATATAGGGCAAAGAAAACTTTGGCGGAACAACTCTGAACTGATGGACCCGTCTCTGCGTTTGTTTCCCCTGGTTCCTGAACCACCACAGTTTTGATGCGCTGTTTAATTTAATTCCAAGCGGTTACAACACTTTGTCGTCCTGTGTTAAATGACATGAAACTGGACTCAACGCCAATTTCATCTAAAAACTCATATCCGAGATCAGCCGAAAGAAGGATCGGATTTGATGAACCCCGTGTCAAGTAGAAACGTCACATGTAATGCTCCCCTCCCCGCCGTGGAAATGACTATCGAGACTGAACTGTACACTCTGTTTAAGATTTGTGGATCCTGAAATTACAAAACTTGCCCAATAGAAAAGACGGTAAGATATTAATTAGGCATCTTTCAAATGAGTGCACAAGGTTCGTGAACTCCGAATCGCCCGGCTGCCTCAAGAGGTGAAATAAGTGTTGGGATGATATGAATCTAAAAATTAATGATTCCTTCTAACTTAAAAATTTTTACACTGCATCTTGGAAATAATAATGCCTAAAAACAAACGACATTCACTGACGTAAAAGTGTATGCTCAGCAAATCATTATCTCTGTTCAAGTCTAGGCAAGATATTCTCACCAAACAAACACACTAGATTATGTCACTGCTTTCCCCGTTCAAGATTTTCTCATGATCCAGCAGTGAATGTTATTCTTTGGGAGGGTCGACGAATTCTCAACTCTCAAGATCATGCTGACAAGAAAAACTTTCGATGGGTTCCAGAAAGGAAAATGAAACGTGGCACCTTATTTTCTCAACGCGATCAGGTACAAACTTGGAGCCATGGTTCGCAACGAATTTTAGTAAAAAAACTGTGCCAGAGAGTGAAAAGATGCACAATGCTCATCGCCTAACCTTGGATTTACCATTGGTATTTGCATCCTTACTTTAGCAGTTTGCATGCAAGCTTTTAGTCAAATAAAATTAGTGTAAACAAGAGCACCACTGTTTCAAAAATGGCAAAAAGAAACGAAAATTGGAGTTTCAAGAAAGAAAAACTGGCCGTACTTGCACACAAGTATTTGTGAAGCAACACGTTAGTTCAGAAGTTCAATGAGAACCTTCATCCGTGTGAGGATATTCGAGATGAGACTGTAAAACCTGTAGCTGGAGAAGGGATGGGACTGACGTGCAGATAAGTCAGTGTGTGACGGGTAGTCGTTGTCGGGCAATACTTCATTTGCGGATTTCGTAAACCTTACCGAACAAAACTACTCTTCAGGAGACCTCAGAAAATCACAGGAGAGCGATAACTGAGGAATAGGAAGTGCAGCTTGTTGAAGGAAATCGGCTATCATTGTCTTATAGGAGCTGAACCAACGCGGCTTCCATATTTGAATTAAAACACATTGCAGTTCTCGGGCAACACCGTGGGTCGGTTGAGGCCATTGACGATTGTTTGTCGAGAATTCCATCCGACTGATTCACATCCTTTTTTCTTAATGCATGCGTTGTGAGACGGAGTCACCAATTCAGATTTAAACCGGATGGTGAGAAATATGTAGTGATACAAAACATGGTGGACCTGCTTGACCTCGGTTCTGACAGATTAGAAACGGAGATGGGAATAATGGTAACATCGACCAACTTAACCAGACGGACAGGAAGGGCGACAGATAAGCCGCTAATAAATAAAATGCGGTAGAACAACATGCAGAACACCGGAACAAATGAGTGAAATCGGTTTCAACCTTTTTCCCAATACGGCATACAGATATCTTTGGGAGAAGTTATTGAAGACAGTTAAATAACTGTAGTTGTTTGGCTAAACGAACACGGGACAAGGATTCAAAGGCTAATGATTAATGTAGAAAAGCAGCATGCATATTGCCTTCTGCAGCTAAGACTTGCGGACAAAGGGGCAAATTGTATGTAATATACAACCAGTTTACCTGTAGGAGGACTGACAGACGTCATTGAGGAAAGTAACGGATGCCTGGAGAGGTTATAAAACTGAACGCTCCATCGATTTCTAGCCAGGAGAATTGAGGACGGTCGGCCTGAAACGTTTTGATAGTAGACCCTTAGTTGCATCTTTTTGGATGGGTGTGATCCTCACTAGTTGCCAACACCCAAAAATAGTATTTATTTCCAATGAAGGATCCATTGTGTATAAAACTGTGAAGCAGTAACGCTGTACCCTGAAGTATGTATTATCCTACTCACCAACTTCCAAGACCCTAAGAGAGTTCAAATGTTTCCCTAATTCAGCGTTAGTTCCAGTGAATAAGAAATCCATGGGGCACAGGGAGTTGAGTTATCGATGGATATATCGTTCGAATAACAAATGAATGCAACGCCCAAATATTCAATATCCATAGATAAAGCTGGAGTTGATTTCTTACTATCTGCATGATGGTTAAATCTCACATTACACTCAATTGCAATCATGTATTCTAGACAGTTGAATAGCGTAGATGAAATCCGGACATCTCATTTCCGATTTATTTGACAAAGAAATATGCTTCATTTCACTCACCTTTTCCACTTTTACAAGCACAGCAAAGGCGATTGAGAAGAGTTGTCAGTACTAGAGGGTGATTGCTGGTGAAATCGTTTCATACATGTGGTTATAAAGTCGATTGGAATAGTCGCACTAGTAAGCTATTGTGCAAAACCAAGAAGAAGTTAGTGACATCCTTTTATGACATCTTCGGTAGAAAAAAATGGTTTCTAGTGAAAGATTCAGATAGCAAAGTGAGGTGCTTCGACAGAGTAATATAAATGTCCCCCAAAGTAATTACATCTTAATCCTAACTAGTATGAGTTTGTGATATCTGGTGTCCAAAGGAGAATAGTGTTTAGGATGTTACAAAGAAGACCTCCTGGGGACAGCTCCAACAGCGTCTCTAAGACTGAATCAGAATAAGCGCATTAGAGCGCTAGTCAAATTATCCAACATCTATATGGAAGCTCTCAACAAAGATGAAGCAATAAATGGGAGAAAAACTGTCACGAAACCAATCGTTTTCTGGCAACATAAAGTAAGAAGATATGTTTAGGTTGGTGACGGAAACAAAAGGGAAGTAGAAAAGCTTCGTCATGGCAGCTGTCAAGGCCATTCTAGGGTTAATTAGAAAATAGCTTTGAATTTACACAGTGTTTGGAATTCATGCGATTAGGGCCACTAGCTTTGAGCTTAATTAAATAACGTTCACCATCCCGTATAAAACATTCGAAGCCATTTAAATGCAGAAGAGAATTATCCATGGTGTCACCAAACCTTGATTCTTCGAGGCACAAATTACGAAATTCCTTCAAGTAGAGCTTCTCAAACATACCGCAGACGTTGTTTAGGACGACAAATAAATTCGCTTTCCTATGGATTGTGTAGCCAAAAAGAGTTCGTCAACAGGCACTTTTCAGAGCGTTTCCATTCACGATCGAATTAAAACCAGAGAAAATTCTTGAGGTAATTTATCGGTGATAAGGAAAGTTTTGTATGGATTTGCGGAATGTGAGTGATAACAATAGCAGAGTATCAATAGTGACAGGAATGGCAGTAGCAGACGAAAAAGAAGAAAAGCAACTATTGCAATATTCCAGGAGACTAATGCCAGAAGAAAACGATTCTCCCGACAGGCTCCTCTGAATAACGCTCAAATCAGAAACCAAAACAGCTTCTTCCTGTTAAGAACTTCAGTAGATTACAAAACAGAATGGTGCAGCTGAATTCGGCAATTTCATCAGTTTTTCTGTGGATGCTTGCTCTTCTATCCAGACAGAACAGAGGGTAAGAGAGTAGGTGAACACATTTTGGTTTGGGTTAAACGGGATTGTTCAAGACCAAAGGCCACACTAACGTGGCAAACCGGTATAATCGATTACCCGTAACTTGTTACATACAAGATATCCAGGAAAAATGAACACAACTTTCAAAGGGGTCTATTTACATGAGCCTCTTGGTTGCTTTGTTTTGCTGAGATTTGTACCAGCGAACAACGGAAGCATGGTCCCCTGAAGAGAAAAGAACTGTTAGTAGCTCCTATATGGCACCGTTAGAATTGTCGTCTCTTCTAAAACCAAAATCCTTGGAACGATGTGTAGAATTTGTTGATTATTGTGTACGCTATAGTGGTAATAGCACAAAATTGTTTATAGTTGCTGCCATCTTTATTCATAGCTGTGAGGTAGATCGTACATGAGAAGATTCAGATAGATTTTTGCTGTGATGAACTGTCCAACTCCATGATACGTGCAGACTTTGAAGTCATGTATGTGGCTGGCATTGCCATTAATTCAAAAACGGATAATTTGACTACTCGCACTTTTTCTAGTAGCCAAAGAAAAAAAGAACAATTTGCAGTTTAATGGTCTAACAGATGCACTCTGGTTGGTGGCAGAATTGTCTTTGACGACCGAGATCTGATTAAGTTTTGATTTCGGATGTCTCCATTTAATAGAGTACTTGCCTCTAACAAGATCAGTGATTACCTCACATTTCTTGATGGTTAGGTTTCGGATCGAGATTTGCTAACATTTCAGTGGGCGTGAGAGAATGAGGTAGGCACATCGGCGGTTCATCCACTTACCGGGAGAAATAGTCAACCCGACCCGGACAGCTTCCGTGAAAATATGATCCGTAATACTTTGATCGCCAATATTAGTGACTAAAAAGTTTAGAAAACAAATTTTTTAAGCCAAGTCCAACACCAAATCTGTAAACAATTGATGTTTCGTCCAGACTAGTTCTAGATTTTCTGTTTTCATGATTGGACTACGGAAGGTAAACTCAACAAAAATTTCTTTTCCATAGGTTTTAGTCTTGTTAAATACTTTTTCCGACATACTGACTTAATTTAGTGCCTTTCTATCTAATTTTTTGTTCCTTATTCCACATTTACCATTTTGATGACTCGAAATGCAGAAATGCAAAGAAAGAAGCAATTAGACCAGAACCAACGGCGGACCGAAAACATGATGTGGCTGAATATGTCTTGATAATGTTGACCCCGAGGAATGATCAAACGAAAAGGATTAAAGAACGCTATCTGACGTGTACTATATTTTCAGCTATTACCTATATAATCTGAAGTGAAAGAGGTTTTCGATTTCATTGACAGTTTATGTATCTTTTACCAAGTATCTCTGCTCAATATGGTTTTCAGCCAATCAAGAAATTCGACGAAATTTCGAAAAAAAATTGGATCCCGAATAACACAACGAGCATCATTTGGAGTTGTGATCCTTCCTTATTTTCTGCACACTTTCAAACTAAGACCAAACTAAGGTCCTCATCCGACAGTTTCAGAGTCTATCTGATTAGAAAATCCGCGTTCCAATCGAGTTTTTGTGAAAATTTCCTAAATGGTAGGAATTAGTGACGCCACATAACCTAACTCGAGTCACCAAAAGCATACACGAAATGGGAATCCATTTACGAGTTTCGATGGTTTATCAATGAAATTCTTAAGAAAAAGCATACACGGCCCTAATTTATAGTTCTTTCTGAATATAAAACAGTATTTGACTGAAAGAAAGTTCCTCGGCTTTTTTCATTAACTTTCCAAATTGATCATAAATACAGCATTGTAAAATATATTCCCCAGCTATTTTCCTTTTTGAATTTTAATTGACCAATCATGCGTTGCTTGACATGTCATTTTGACATGATAAATTTAGAGCTAAAACTGGCCAGTTACCGAACATGTTCATCAATGCTAAGAGCATTAACTATTTTAGAAATCTGGCAAGTACTAAAGGCTACTGGATGTTTTGACTAACTTGACGTCTGATATGGTAGTTCGCTTGGTGTTAGCATTTTTATCTTTTCTACTGGCACTTCAAAACTTGGCCTCTGAAAAGCAGGAGCTCAGAACGCCGGTTGGAACCTGTTAAAAAGCAATTAGAATTAGCTAACCACTGTCGATTGAATAAGTCCTTTATACAACCTGTTTCACAACATGTACTACGTGGAATTTCCGAACCTTGGTAGGCTGGTTCGCAGTCAGTGGATTAGGGCTTTGTTTTAACTATCTTAAGTCGTTCAGTTGAGCCTCAAACTCTAGAAGAAATGTAGATGCGACGCAAATGGGTTCATCGATAACCACCACCGTAGACTGCCATATTGCGTGGACGCTCCAAAGCCGTCAGCCAAATTGAAACCAAGCGCAATATGCTCCATGAGCAGTCAACTTACCAAGCCAGTGTGACGCAGTGTTATTTCTCTAGGTTTGTTAACACTAAACGGCACGGTAAGAGCGTTATCCTTCTTAGACAATGACGCAGGTAAGACGTTATTAACTGGAGAGTTCGTGAGAAAACACGGATTTGTCGATTACACGCTTTGCAATCAACTCAGTGTAAGTGAATCACGCAAAACCCGCCAGATTTGGGGCATTTCCTCCCGATAAACAGTTTCACCACAGAAGAATTGTCACCTTAATGATGAAGCGGTCTCACTTGGGAGATCAAGAGGTCAAAGGTTGAAGCGAGAGCTCGATAGGCTGGCTCACTGTGTACGATGTTCCAAGGGCCCTCTGGGTATTAGGCCAAGGGATTGGATCTCGCAAAAACCTTTGTGGTTCGTAATATTTTTGGACAGAATTTGCGGATCATCTGATATACCATCACTGACTATTGCGTGGGTAAACTGAGTCTTCGTAGGCCCGATTGGCTTCACGAGCAACTGGTAGGGTTCTATAACAAGGAATTTGGATCTATTTCTAATGAAACCAAATTTCAGTCGCCATGCCATAAACTGACGCTAGGAGCAATGGCGGCTAAAAGTTGAAAGTTCGGGTATTTGTGCTTGGTTCTTTTGCCCTGGCTACTCAGAACGCAACCGGTGCGGGACCGTAAAGATGTCTCCAAGCGAGAACTAGAGTTTCAGCCTCACAGATTGGTACTTGTTCCGAACATTATAGAAAAATATAAGGCCGCAATACAGCACAATATCAAAAGGATGAAGACGGAAGGAGTAGACGCAAACTGTGATGCCACAAACTAGATGCGACATCTCCTGCATTAGGTTTAGCTCTAAAAGGCCGGATAAGGTTATGATTGTGTTTGGCTGCACAGCAAAGATACGCAAGTCGTGACACTCACTACAAGTAGCTGAATTCAGCTTGTTAATAAAAGACATGCCCATTAGATTCCACACGGAAGGAGTAGCCGTTGAGCTGGACATCGAACACACGCCAGTAAAAGCCCCAGTTGACGATCCGGATGAGCTAAGAGTTTTATGGTGGCCATATTACGATCTAAACAGCAATGCTGTAAGTTAACGGCTGACGGTACATATCCGTTAAGCCACATCGTCGCTGTTATGCTCTAAGTGTACATTGCTTGACGTACAAAACGGCACTGGGATGTGAGTGTCATCGTTAACGTTGCAAACTGTCGCCAATATCTTCCACGTAGATGACTGCAAGTAAGATTTTACACAGGACAGGTCGTAATTATCCACCCAAACCAGTTGACCAGACTATTACTTACTCGCGCTTTTTGTTTTACTACATATTTTCCCAAAATCTAAACGTTAGCGAACCAAGTGCCAGAAACGACGGGTGCTCAAAGAATACTTGAGACCAGGGCCGACATTCTGTCGATCGAGAGAGCCTTAAAAATTCAATGGAGTTCGGTCACAGACCGGTTCATATTCGACCTTCGTCCGTCGGAACCTCGATCATAATACAAGGTCACCTCCAGCGGTAAACAGTCTTTACGATTCCTTAGGGTTGATGGCCCCACGGTTGTTGCCTCGAAAGTTGCTTATGTGAAGCAAGCGTAGACAGCTAGACTGGGACCGACTAGTGGAAGACGGTAACCGAAAGTGATGTGAATGCCCTAAGGAATTCGGGTTTTTACGTTTAGACTGTTGTTTGTCAAGTACAAGCGTGTTGTCAAAGGCGCTTATGAACACCACAGATAAGTCAGAATCGGGTGGATTGGTGGTTGTTGCAGCAGGTGTTCGGTAAAAGCGAGCTTTTGTATTCAAAATCCAGAACGGTCCCACCGAGGACTACTTTCATCACTAGGCTTGAGATCAGTGCAGCAGTATTAGCGATTTACATGTCTAAATTGCCAATGCGGTCCTACGCGAATACTATCACGAGGAGATTTTGGACCTATTCATCAGCATTCATACCCTGCATAAGAAATAAGGGCGGGTCATTTATACAGGCACAACAGCAGAGTACGGCGGACCTTCGGGGAAAATGGCATTGAGCCATGTGAAAGCAACACTGCATAAATTTGTTCCGGAGGCTTGTGTCATTTTGGCATTTTGCACTTTTGGACGAAGGAATCAAATTTCTTTTCATGTCAAGATGTCATACTTAAAGGTCCAGGACAAACCTGTGTAGCTAGTGAAACAAAAAGACCGTTTTCATCGCTTAACTGCACAATCTAGTTCAGCTTTGTTCGACAGGATAGGACGTTTGTTTGGCTAGATAAAATGCTCGGATATATGGCAAAGTTGACAAGCTTGATGTGTTACTTAACTGTTTTTAGTGTGCATTGGGTGTAACAGAAAGTCAAAGTATAACCCATAAGTACCTTTGTGCACTACCTCGTATAGCGTTCTGAGAATGATGCAAGAGTGAACCTCGAGAGAAAGAAATGAATATTGTGCTGCTCTACTCGGCATGCAACAAGAAAGGTGTGGTTGCAGCGGCAAAATAAAAGCGTTGAATCTGGAGTTATTGCGACTGGGCGGCAACCTTGAGCTGGCAGACATTGATTTTAGTGCTAACAATCGTTCACTGTTCCTTCGAACAACCATGTCATCCTAGTGCCGGTAAAATGCTCACAATTGAAACGTTAAACAAAACTAATTGTCCTTCTGACGCAAATGAGATGCTAAAATTGGAATATCAATGGACGCGAGCCAGGTGATAAATGACTGACCCCATTGGTAGAGGTAAAACGTTAAGACAGGGCGATACTCTGAGTCAGTAATGTGCAGCACCTATTTACGAAAGAGGGCACTCATTGTTTTGGACCCTTTGCGTTCAACCGCGACAGGTACCTGGAAGAAAGATGCTACTGTTCTATAGAGAGCTTGTAATGTGAAACAGTGCACAGCGAATTGGTGCACATTATGAACACCGAATCGTTCTTGATGGTCCTGAAAGGCTTCGTCGGTTTGCGCGGGGAACCCCAGTTACGGATCCAATTTTCTTTGGTAGAAAGTGAAATCAGAACAGACTGGGACGAATAATTAGGCAATATTATCCGGGATAAATGGAAATTAAACCCATCGTACTCCGGTAAAAGAATGGGGTATGACAACACCTTATACAGTTCATAAGAAACATTCTGTTAGTTTTGACTGGGCTGCAAACTTGGGAGGATGAAACACTGAATACCGTTTTTGATAGAACCTAAGTGAATTCTAAACTACTAGCCCTCAATCTAGAATGTAATTGGGAACCCGAAGAACTCGGCACCTACACCGAACTACTTGTTGCCGTTTCGAAATAGCTCATACTGAAACCCCGTGCAATTTGGGTTGATCATTACTGTCAAGGTTGAGGCAAGTGTGCTTACATAGTAGGACACAATGTTTGACGAACAGGTAGACATTTAAGGAAAGAGACTTAGTAATTCTGATGGCATTTTCAAAAACGAGAAACATCTAATGGGTTTGGGTAGTGAATAAAGACCTCCCGGGGCGGTGACAGACTGGTTTGTGCGGTGCCCATCGGCGCTATGCCAGATGGACTAATGTACATCATCCGTCAAGCATGTCCTCACAATGAGGACCACGAAAGTCAGGTGCTAGGTCAGAACGACAACGGCAATGGGACCCGATTCGTCATATATTGTTTGTCTAAAGACACGTGAGTGAAAAATTAAAGATCGGTCAAAATAATACTGAATGGCATTAATCATTAGTTAACGGGGTGATGCAGCAGGGGGTTAACGGAAAATCATTCACCGGAAAACTGTCATTTATTAAATGTTGATGTAACTGCCCCAAGCGCATCTTCCTTGAAGGAAACCGTTTCACAATTCTTTCTGTGTGGTAAGATATTTAGCCCCTGAGTTGGTGCACGTGTTCTCCACGAATGTCTGCCCTCCAAAGCTGACTCGATCTCGGTTTCAGAGCTTTGTTGAAGGAAGCCAAAACACCTAGCACAATATTAAGCTTAAGCCGGTCAAACTTTGGAGTGGATAGTAGTGCCAGATGCGTATACTAAGGGTGATTCACATGTCTTGTTCAGGTTAGACCATTACACTGGCGCCAAACGTAGCATTTGCAGTCGGATGCTGAACACCGCCAAGGACTGATTGTCCTGTGATTACCACGGAACTTAAGCACATTCACGTGGTCGCCTGTTTTGAAAAACCATTTCCTCGTCCCTTGATGTCGATCATATTGGACCCTGTTGTATTACTTATCGAACCGATCAAGAAAATTAGCAGCAATGTCTGAAAGGGGATTCTCATGCGTCTTCTGGAAAATAATTCAGCTAATGAAGATGAGTTCGGAATCAAGCGAAAAGTCATTAGAAAGATATGTAAAATGGATGTGTTTCTTCCGTCGTTCTTCAACGCATGAGGAACCCGCTTAGACGTGCATATGAATCGTTCTGCTTCCATGGGACCGAACAAAGGACATGTGCTCATCCAATCAAAAAAATAGTTAAGCTTTGCCGAACTAAACTGCATACGGTCATTCGTCAGAAATTCTCGGCAGACAATATTTTGAGAAACAACCGAATCCAGCTACCTTAACGGACATGAATGTTTGGATCATTGAAAATATTTCGAGCCGTTTCCAATGGACATCGACAACCAGAGGTATGTATTGTTGGCTCATAGGTCGAGAATAATCGATGTGGATGGACACCCAGCACCCAGGTGTAGAGTTCAGATGGTACCGAGACTTTGACGGCTGGTACATACTGCTCACACCTATGTGCAAGGATAAACATTGTCTGAGCCTGCAGCCTCTAGCGTGTACAGGAGTGGACAGCGGCTTTCATCCACTCTAGAATTGCAACATTAGTGAATAACATCAAGCAGCCATTTACGATTTCCAGTGTTTCTTTCACTGGCAAAACGGACTGGTTTTGCAATCGGTGCTTTTGGCTGGCTAGCCATGACCGAAATGAAACATGTTTTGCGGCACATTGAGATCACTGTGCCAATGGAGCTAAACGCAACTGGCAAATTGGATAGGGAGTCACGAAATCCTTGAGTGAGCTCATCGTCCACAATTATTGTCGACATTATCACGTGATCAGCAGCTTAACTTTAACCATGTTGGGTTATCAGGAGGAATAACTGATCAGGGTTTTCGAAGCTATCTCTGCTTGTGCATGTTGTAATGAAATCGTCGTCGATTAACGCATTAGCCCACCTCTGTAGTTAATTTGCGCATGAACAGGTACGCCGTTCTTGGATTAAAAAATATCAGGTAACGATTTACGGTCAGACTACTATGTCAGCCTAAGCTCATGCATCGTCTTTTGAAATTTCTTTATTGCGAGAGCTAAAGTCAATCTCTATTTGCTATCTTTCTACACTTCTCAGCAAAAATTAATGCACGGGACACGTGACATACAGCTTTCTGGCTACCAACGACAAATTTATATAACTGCGACTATTCCACACTCAATAGCATCGGTTGAAACAACGGCGAAAAAGCCGAGAATTATGCGGTATCAAAGCGACCGAAACCGCTTGGTGTCCTTTTTAAGTAGGTTGTTCAGTGGCGGCAAATAATAACGGGCTATGTGCTACAAATTTTGGAGCATTATTATTATGTTCAGACCAAGTCTTCGATTTTTCTTGTCTTAAATGGTACCGAGGTAGTTTTTCAAAAATGGAGCTCACATGATTGATTACTACAAAAAGTCCCTTCTGAATAGGTTCGATTTTCATCCACTGAAATACTAACAACAACGATGTCGTCTATGTATGTGGCCGCATAGGGCAGACCACTGAGTTTTGTGCCCATGATTTTTTTGAAGTGTATTCTGTGCACACGTAACTCCGAACTAAAGTCTATCATGCAGACAGAATTTTTATGGACGATGACCGCCATTAGCTTTTTGTGCGATTGTTCCACTTCAGCTGGCAGATAAGCTTATAACATGGTTAGTCTGGAGAAGATTGGTCCTCCGTTCACTTTGGCAAAAGGGTTGTTGGAACTATAAATGAGAACTGATGTGCCTGGATAGTTTCATTCAAGCAAACTGCGTAGTTACAGCAGACGTGAGCCATCTACCATCTTTAAGACCACAATTGCGATGGGTCATGCACATTAGATAGCTTTCTTTAGTACCTTTTCAAACCCTCTAGCTTGGCATCGTGCAGGGGAATAGCGGAGTTAGACGTATATCTTTCTGGACAAACAATAGGCGCATTCCTTAGAAGAATGTACAGATTGGCCTTTGCTTTAATTCATGCGTAGTTTACAGGGACCATGTTGCGCCAAAGGGGTGCAAGAGTTTGAATGCACAAAGTAGAAAAGAGTAAAACCTCGTGAGCTGGAGCTCAGTGAATCAGAAGGGTAGCGTGGGGCACTTGTCAAATTACAGCAGACGGTCGCGGAATTTACGTAGACTTAAACCCGACCTTATGTGCTTATCTCCTTGGCAGGATGCTATTGTGAATCTTCCAGTCAATATCTGGAACATCGAACGATAATAAAAGCGGTGGAAAAGAGGTAGATGAATTACGAACTAAAGTGATGAGAACATCTCATTAATGCAGTTGTTTTATCCAGTCTATTCCTAACAGATTTTTGCATTTACCGTTTGGATCTTGACAAATGCTGATGCAGTCAGAATCACAAGAAGCGAAATTCGATGAGAATTCACCAGGGAAGAAAATAAACTTTCCTGTTCCATTTCGTGTCACACGACATGTAGATTCATTTACGAAATTATGTTATTATCTGAGCTCATGTCGATGTGCTGAGATACAGAAGACCAATTAGTCCAAAGAGTGATGCATTTCCGGCACTGATGCATTCTGCTGCCGAATGCAGCAAATACCAGATTTTACTGCCGTCGGAATCCATATGGATGTATTTGGCAACCACTTGATGGCTTCCATGCCTCTACGTACTATCATTCTGCATGCCATATTTGTTACAACTTTAACATTTGCGATCAGTGTTAGATTATTATGCGAGAAACATTACACTCGACATCCTCAGGAGGCCGGTAAAACCACGGAAATATTGGGTTGGCGGTATGAAAATGATGACAGTCCTTCGGATGTCCATTTGATTCAAAAGTCCAAATGTCTGCGACAATTAAAATTTGTCGTAAACGACCGTTAAAACAAAACGGTGATTAAGCACACATTTATAACCGAAGGCTCAATTTTGTTTGGATCATCTTTAGAGCCACCACTGAACTTCCCGTGATCCTGCAGTTTTGATCTGTAAAGCCAGAAGCTTACTTTGACGTTACGTTTCGCTTAATGGCACTTTGTCGGCATTTGAGTAAGGTCTCTTCCGAACGTTCGTCACTCCAGACTGATTTTGTTCCATTAACTTTTCATACATTTACAAATACAATACGGTGTATTTTCGTGCCCAAATATTTGTCCTTGAGACTTTACACTGCTTGGTTATGCTCTTCCTGATAAACATTTGGGACAAGTCAGATCGGAGTTTGCATCCTCATCGTTCAGTGTGTTGGGCGAGACCAAAGGGACTTGTAGAAAATCATGTATCCTAGACATTTGCACGAAACTGTCGGAAGTTGGATGAGTTTCATCCTAAGCCTGCAAGCTCAGAAATATCCTCTTTATCCTGTCAGTCGATAGGAAATAAATGACCGCCATCATGAAGGTAACACGAGACCATCGACTACCATTGGCTCAACGGTGACCTGGTCCCAGAGGTGGAAAAGGAAATCAACAGAATCATGAAGAATTTAAAAGACATGGAAAAAATTATCAAAGAGGTTGACAAATGTGACGGTACATAGTATTCGATTTCACGAATTCCCAGTGGTACACGAAGAAAACACTTCATCTATGTTCACCGTGTGTCGGCCATTTTGGTTAAGGAAATTTGAACGCTTCTAAAACCTTTGATATTTGGGCAAACGAATCCATGAATAATACCCGGAAAACCCGAAAACGTCACTATGGAAAAAAATGAATCTTGTTTGATGTCAGTTTGACTGATCTGGTACCTAGCTGACTACTACTAGAAAGCTGCTCGGAAAAACCAAAGGAGAAGCAAACAGTTTACGGACTGCTTGATTTAAGCCCCGGCACAGTTTTCACATTTCTCGCTGAAGCCAAAATGCAGACATGGGAAAATACTGTGCTGATAAGCATTCATTCGAAATGCTGGGATAGACAATTGGACGATAAATTGCTCCTCATCAAGCATTCCTATATGAAGAGAAACATAAAATCAATACCGTACTAAAGAACTTCATAGCGCCCATGATAATAGAGCAGATTAGAAATAAGTCTTTCTAACCATTACTGAGACGAACTGGGACATTAGTGTCGCGGGGTTACCGCATGGAGACCAAATATTGACCCGTTGCTCTTGCCTGATACCCTTATCACCGGCGTCGTTACCACAGCTTATACAGCTCTAAGCTAATCCAAACTTTAAGGTCAAAGTTACCGGTTTCCTCCCCTCTCTCCGCCCCCAGTACATTTAGCCCTAGACTCATCAGCGCACGCACGCCCTCATCCACTGGAGTGATGTGACAATGATAGATTAAAAACAGCTGATTACTACGAAAAAGACGATTTCATTCCTCTTCGATTTTCCAAATCCGTGGGAAAATTCAGATGAGAAAGAGCAGTAGCCTCGTGCATCAAATTGGCGGTATGGGCTGCGAATGTCACCAAATCAGTCAAGAAGGCAGAAAAGAGAAGATTATAACATACGAACACAAACCGATTGTAACAAGACATTACCGTCTTCCATCTCATTTGTGCACGCACGTGCGCACATCAGACCGGTAATTAAAACCCATGCAAGCAATGCGCAGCTGAGGATTTCTGGCTAGGATGAAAGTTTGGGTCATCGGTAACTCATTCAGTGAAGAAAAGGGTTTTGAGTAAACCCTAGACGCAGCCATGGAATCATCTACTCGGACAAGAACGCCAAACTATTCAGTTACCGGGAGGCACTAATCTTTCAGTCATCCCTTTTTGATCTACTCAAGCTAAGTAAACGAACCGTCGGTTAAACTCCAATTTAGAAATAGCTGAACCCAAGCCAGTTCCCCATTATTTTCTTTCATGAAGGCTTACTCACGGTCTGACTGCGAAAATACCCGCCGAAACAGTGGGTGTAGCAAAATCGCCCTGTATGCGTAATCCCAAATCCCATGATGATTATTTGTATCTTCACATACTGTGACTGAGAATAGCCATTTCAGTGAACCCCAAACACTTTATAACGGAATTGGAATGCATAAAATTCGATCAGTAGCTAAGACGGGATGTCAACCAAATTTATATCTAACGCCTGCGGCATCCTTTCCAGAAGATATGCAAGTTTTCGGTGACTAAAAGCAACATGCAGTTAAGCAGTCGTTTCATTTGCTGTCGCTCACTGAAGCGAAAACATTCATATAACGTTTATTGCGTGAGTTTCGCCGAGGACTGTAAGCAAGTCTTCGAAATGTTACCTATCGATCGTGAACAAGCTTTAAACTCGAAGAAATCTTCTCTCGACATATTGCTTCAGGCATTTGTTTGTACAGTATCTCGTAGAATGCGTGAAAAGTTGGACCTGCTCTTTGCAACAGACGGATGAGTATAACAAATTTTGCAGCTTGATAACTGACTGTAGAATTTCCTAATCCGACGAATAGGTGTGAATTGATGAACGTGTCAAAATGTGTGAGTGAAAACAACTAGGTTTGGGTGCGAGATGCTGATATGGACGTGAAAATTGTTGGGCAGACATTGGATATGCGTTCGGGATTATCGTGTTAATTTTCCTGGCCAGGGTAACATCAGAGGATGGTGAAGATTGGATTGGCTACAAAGTTCAGTCTTGAATAGTCAAGTTGCAATGGGTTCGGGAGCCGTGGGAAACTGTTTGTGTTTCTCCATTTTCGGTCGTCGATGTTGGTAGGACTGTCTCGGAAGCTGTTCACAGATCAGTTTGAAATCCGCTGTCGACCGGGTGTTGCCGGATAGTTCTGCCTAATGCCTTTACCGTGCCATGGTACAAAGTAATACGAACTTGTTCATTTTATTTAATCGCCTCCTCGTGTGCTTCAATTTAGCCAATACTATAGGCATATGTAAATGCCTGAAGCAACGCAAAAGTGTCGATTTTAACAATCGTAGACTACGTCTATTTCTGAAAGCTACCTTACAGTTCCATGTGTTTTCCTGTGTTTTTCTCGGAATTCCAACTTGTAATATAGCTGCGAGGTAAGATTACCGGGAGACAAGTCAATCATTCGGATTTTTATTCTGCCATGTCGGTTACCAATACTGACTGTTAATTGACTGCATCGAATTCCTATGCGTAGCCTTGGATTTCACTTCTGATGTTTGAAGTTCAAAATTCGTTGCTTACTTGCCTCATTATTGACAGTATCATATAACGTGACCAACGGAAAGATGTGCTCTCATTTTTGAGTACCAGTTTGTCTTCCCATGCCCGACAACAGGACAAAACAAACATTACGAAAATGCCACTCTCTGAATCCTCCCCGCTATTGATGCCGTGAAGTCGAAGCGAAGACGAAAGCAAACTTATCCGAAGGAATTTTGATGAAATTTGAGTCAAAGCTTACTGTTTGGCACCATGAAATTTTCGTCAACACGACAAGCATTCGAAACCCCAAAACTTTTGAATATAATGAAGAACGTCGTACGGCAGAAGCGTAGAACGATTCTATATGGTGGGATTTATTCTTGAATCCACCTTCTCTTGTTTTTACCAGGCAATGGGAACGAATCAAATGAATATTCGCATCAAATGAGGCCGTAATGAAACACGTTGGTTTGGTACACATTTTACGGATAGCTGAGATCAACTAACTGGCCTGGAAACCTGAGGAGAAATATGAATTCACACTTGTTCCTGTTTCACAACTTTTCGTGAATGATACACCCGAATCTAACCCTCGATATTCCATGGTCACAAATTTTCGGATCCATCAATGGCACCAATCATACACAAACACTTCCGATTGCTCATACTTACGCATCCCCTCTCGTGTTGTCATGTTCTAAATATTTTTATGCTATCGTTCCACTTTGTTCATGTTATATCCTCTTCTTTATAATCTGCATTGTATTCGATCGCACTGGATCTGTTGTGGGTGTGTATGTGTGTGTGTGTGTGTGTGTGTGTGGGTGGGTGGGTGTTTGACGTGAAACACAGAATGGTGATTAAGATGAAATTGAGTCGGAGAAATGCAAAGCAAGTAAACGAATATATGGCTCACGCGAATTCACAATGCGCGATACGAGATTCATGTGGATGCATGTTCAACTTTTTTATTTCGTTGACAATTGGGACCGATATTTCGTCAACTCTTACAATTGTTTCGTTGCATCGATAAAAATGTTTCTATTGAATTACGTTGGACACCACGATGGAGTCGAACACGAGGGAGTGTAAAAATAGGTCATGCACATTAAAGCGTGTCGGTTCCTAAGCGGTTCCTTAGCACGCTAGCCAAAAGCTAACTCAAAATAACATGAAATAATAACCGCAGTGAAATTGATCAATATTGGAATTGTACAAATTATTTGCGAAGTAGATGGACAGGCAGACCGATTGATAGACAGAAAGATGGGAGTGGAAAGGTTGATCGATTTATATCTGCAAAGAAAAGACAAGAATGGGCGGAAAGATAGGTAGATAGATAGGCGGGACTGGGTAGATATATAGATACAGAGGAGTAGATATAAACGTAAATATATATATATATATATATATATATATATAGATAGATAGATAGATAGATAAATAGATAGATAGATAGATAGATAGATAGATAGATAGATAGACAGATAGATAGATAGATAGATTGATTGACTGGTTGATTGAATGATTGGTTCACTGACTGATAAATAGTTGGATAAGTGGTTAGGTAAGTACTTGTAAATATATCCATAGTTAGAGCGACACAAGCTGACAAATAATTAGGGAGCCAAGAGTGGACAGGTACACTGATATATAGTTGACTATATAGTTTCTACTGGTTACGTATACAGATAAATGGATAGGTGGATAGACTGAAATATGGGTAGACAGATCGATATATTCCCCTACACGTGGTGATAGATCGATGTGTGAATCGATGAGAGTGGTTAGTTAGGTAGATTGATAGATGCTAATTGATAACTATGTAGATACGTATATAAATGGGTACAAGTGTTCAAAGAGATAGATAGATAAAGTCAACAGTGGAAATCAGTGGATAAATAAATGTATCCATAGATAGAGGGATAAGTAAGCAGATAGACAGACTGGTAGATGCAGAGTTAGATAGATGGATGCGAGTGGATGGAAAGAGATAGACAGATGGATGGACTGAAAGTTACGTAGGTAAACGGATTGAATTTTTGAAAGAATAGTTGTTTAATTTTTGTAACAAAATGCCTTGCTTCTACTCCTCCGTACCTCATCATATTTGTCAAAACAAACCACGATGCACAAAATCATTTCACGCATCCTCGACCGTATTTCTTGATCTAATGGCATCAGATAGCCAGAAGACTGAGCGTTGTATTATATGGCTTTCATAAGATGATCAAGTTTGCTGGCTTTCTCGTTTGACCAGTGGTATTTTCTAATTTTTTTTTTATTTTTCATTTAGCAGCTGTTAGAATTTCGCTACTATTAAAGTGTTTATTTGGTTTCCGCCGGTGTCTATTATTTTAGCTGTCCTGTCCACTCAACGATGCACCTCGGAAAAACTATTCTTCTCAAATGGCCGTATCTCCACCCAGAAACTGAAATCTCTAAGAAGACGCAAAAGAGTACTTCGACAAACACCGTAATGACTCATGCCTGAGGTATATTTCCAACCCAATAAAAGTTGAAATCCAATGCATCAACACTACATTCGCTAGCCAACTCCTGAGTGGCAATACTAATAGATTCCTATGTATGGGGAGAAGAAGAAGCATATAAAAACTGCAGATGTCGACAGCATCAATTGTGCTCTCATCCATTCTTGCACTTATACCGCAGTTATAATTGGATAGGGCGATGATGCAACGGTTACGCGTTTTTCTAGATAAGAGGTGCTCGACCTTCTCCGCACCACGAAAATTACCACAGGGGTTAGTCCTGACAGTCTGTCCTCAGTTCTTTTAAACCATGGTGTCATGGCACTGACGGATGCATTTACTTCTCTGATTAACTCACCATTAACCTCGTCTTCCATCCCTGACTGTTGGAGACCCGTCACTATTATTCCAATCCCAGAATCTAGCAGTTCTGCTGTCTTGGCAAAATGTTTCTAGCCATCGCCTTACCATCTTCTGGTCGTAACCTGACGGAGCGCGCCTTACTTAAGCGCCTGCGTTCCTCTATGTATCGTCATGACGATTCTTTTCAGTTTGCCTATAAATCTAATAGGTCCACTTTGGACACTGTCGACTCCCTCATTCACTACATTTGTAAGACATCACATGGATCGATGAAATCCGTATGTTGCGCGGTTCTAGACTATTCGTCAGCACATAATTCTGTCCCGCGGTCGGATCTACTTCACAAACTGGAAACATTTGGTTGTCCCACGCTTTTAGTAACATGGTTGTCTGATTACTTTACAAAACGAACCCAGTGCACACGATAGACGATAAAACTTCAGGACAGTTGAGCAACGACTCAGGAGTGCTTCAGGGTGCTATTATTCCACCGTTTCTCTTCTCTACTTACGTCATCGATTTACCAACTAGCTCACCCTGTCATCTGTTTAATCATGCTGATGATGTTGCCCTCTCTGAAGCCGTTTTGAGTGGCGATGATTTTCAAGTTTGCCAACAACCTATCTTCCGTCTACGATTCCTCTGCACAGGGTGGTTTAAATTTCAACACATCTAAATTTTTCCAATGTCTGTTCTCTCTCCCTCGGTTAGCCTACCCATCCGAAACATCTTCCATCAACTTAAAAATTCTTACAAGGCTTGATTCTGTGGAACATTTAGGAGTTACAACCGATAAAATTCTGAAGTTGACTCCTCACATTTCTACCTGTGTGAAGAATCTCCGACGATTGCCATTTCAAATCAGGAAGCTTCGACACCACAAGGTGAAACAAAACGCCATCTCCCGATTTGTATGCCAATGTTTTTCCAATCCTTTTTTACTCCTCTCCCGTCATTTTCCGGGTTTTCTTAAAAAACACTTTAAAATTCTTCGCCGGGGCTATCAATTACTAGCCGTGTGTCTTTCATACTACTAACTGAATTGTCCCTTAATCTATGTGTCAGCACTTAACAGCATGTGAGAAATTTGCTCACAAAATTCCTTCTGATCTCACGCATCCTCTGCACAACGGTCTTTCAAATTGTCCCTCTTGTATTCCTGCACGATCCGCTTTCCATTCCGTAACGTCCAGAATCAATATCTATAGGAACTAAACTGTCCCATTTTTAGCACGAACTCTGACAAACCCTGACCGAATTCCTGAGCAACATATCATAACTTGCTATGATTATTCCAGGATGAGTTCTTCTATATATTTCACGAGGCGATGAGTGTATATTTCACTTTTTATTTATTTTTGTTTCTATTCTACTTTTACCCTCACATTATTTGACCGAATTGCGACGCTATTGATTATATGCAATAGTCTATACAATACAGCACAATGCAAAACCACGTGAAGCTTTATTTGAACAATTCAGTAAACTGGGAGCCCTTTTGCTGTGTCAATTGACGGTGGAGTTCGGGATGTAATGTATAGAATTGTACTGGAAACAGAAGGAACACTGGTTGGCATCTTCATCGGACTGTACTGTCCTAAGCTGATGAACTACTCCTTCACGTTTAACTCACTCATTTTCCCTGATCAAACCACAAGAGAGGTGATGTGCAACCCAAAGATGGCTGATTTGACTCTTTCAGCGTTTAGCTGTTCGGCAGTGTTTCAGTAGCCTCAGCACATATCCTAAGAAACGTGCACTCCATGGAATGATTAAAGAAACACGAATGACGATGATTTTAACGAAGATAAAATAGCACTTTTCTGACGGATTTTAATAATAATTTGAGTCCAGGTACCGGGTAACGAGTCACTTCATTGGTCAAGTAACCACATTCTCTCGGTCGATTATACAGCCCCACTGATACCCGAGGTTTTCTGTGGATAACCTGGTTATTCTAATCGGTGAGCTGTGAGAGATATTTGTAATCTCAAGCAGCATAAAGTTTGATAAACCTTTTACAGCCGATCCAAAGTGAGCCGGCTATAATGTCATACTCGCACTCGTTAATCCTGGTTTTCCTTTTCTGTTTGGAGGTGTTTATTTTTAGCAAGCCAGACAAAAAATAACAATCCAATGTTTTCCTGATTTTCTGCAATGAGTCGGTGTACTGTTGGTAGTTTTGAAAGGGTAGTCCCAAATTAGACCGGTAGAAATAAGTTGTGCACACGGTCGTCCGGTGCGCATCGGAATGATACTGACCCCAAACCACACCGAGAAGACCATAGCAGTCGGAATACTCGTTCGTCCAGCTTCATTTACAAACCATCTGTCTAGAGACGAAATTTGAGTAATTCTGACTGGTGGGATACTTTCATGCTAGCGAAACTTGAAGCATGTTTGTACTTCTCGTTCGTTGGATGTCACAGTTTCGACCGGCAAGTTATGTTCGTAGGCTACAGCTGTACTGGTTTGATTCACGTGAAAAACACGTAAACTCACCACAGCTAGACGCATACAGTGCGTGGTGAGTCTTTTCATTCTCAAACAGAATCCACCAACACTGATTTACTATTTTTATTATTATTCCCATTGCTAGTGGTGGAATTATTATTGTGATTTGCTCAACATTTTGGATAGCTTTTGAAAAGTGGGCTAGATTCTCTTTCCCGGACTT
Source organism: Fasciolopsis buskii (assembly GCA_008360955.1). Classification (NCBI taxonomy): domain Eukaryota; kingdom Metazoa; phylum Platyhelminthes; class Trematoda; order Plagiorchiida; family Fasciolidae; genus Fasciolopsis; species Fasciolopsis buskii. The sequence goes on from LUCM01009143.1 coordinate 128,476, forward strand.
CATTTTCTGTCTTGGCTGTTTGTATATTTGTTCCCACATGGGAACTTTAATTTCAAAATCCAACTTTTCGAATCAACTTGTTCTTAAATCCAGGAAACTTATCAGAAGAGTCATTCAAGGATATTTTCTAACCTGTAAGCCGCTGGTATACTCTGGGATTGTTTTCCTGTGACAAAACCTTGAACCAGGTATATTATTTGTAGTGAAAACAAAGCATGGATTAAGCAAAGACGAAGTTGTGAACTGTCAATGTCAATGTTTTGCTATTTTCGTTGCTAGTAGGGTCAAACTCAAACGATACAACCGCTTCGGTTTCTCACGATCATAGGCTATTTTATATTGAGCACGCTGTTCATGAATTATGCGATCAAGCAATTAAAGTGTACAATACCTCCCAAGGCAAAAATCGCGAGGAAGCGCACGATCGGCTACACAGTTACTGCGTTTTATCAGGGCGGATACGTGAATTGAGCAATTGCCAGCTCCATGGTTGTTTGGTTCTCATCTGTCCGGTACCACTAGCATCACTATTACTACTATTGCTTCTATTATTGTTGTTATTATTATTACTGTTACTCACAACTTGCTTTCCACAATCCAATCTACGACTGAAACTATTACCAATTCATCGGTGCAGCCTCTGAACCCAAAATGCGACTTCCCACTACACCCGTTACCCAACAATTAGATTCTGTTTGGATCGATAATGAACAAAGCCAAATAAGCTGGCTGATCTTCTAAATTGGATACGCCAGCCTGCATCCAACGGTTCGTTACCACCAAACTGATCGGCAACAGCTGTTGGACTAGCTTCAGATATTAGGGAAAACGGGCGCTTCAGTCTATTCGTTTACCATCGGAGCTTAAATGGTAAAATGTAAGCGTATGTATAGACACTGTAATGTCTGATCTGTTAAAACGTTAATCCATTCAAGAAACAATGTATCGTGAAGTGGTGGTGCACCATTAAAACACATGTGCGATATGTTTATGCTTTTTGTCTCTCCAGTGTCATTGTAGTGGACAAAACCAAGTCCGCCACGCGACAAACGCCTGTGCTCAAATAAAACACCAGATGACCTGCGAGGTGGCCCACCATAATGAATGGGTTTGGTAGTAGTTCCAAATGCTCCTATTCGTTTCTCCACCTCTAGGAAAATAACAGTGCCCCAAGCTGTCATAATGAAGACACGCCGGGTACAAGGCTTTTTCTGAATTGAAGGCAACCGTCCAAAGGTGACCAAAGTGCTGTCCGATTGCGCGTGATGACAAACGGAGTTTCATTCAAGGTGATCTAGGACCAACACAATTGGTCAATCACCTGATGCGCCTTTTTAGTGTCACTTTTGCTGCCTGTGATTCTTTTCAACCTGGAAGTTAACTTGATTAGTAGATAAATATTTCGAGAAAAATGCGTTAACCAAAAGGCTTCAGAAATGGTAATGCCACTGATGGCCTCGTGATTGCACAGGCGGCGTAAACGGATTCCCAAGAAATTGGCCACGTGTCCGTGTTCGAGGCATTCGCCTCGGTGAAGCGACAATTAGAGGCAACGACGTTTTCCCTAATCATAGGAATAATGAGAAATTATTTTGGATTTTGGCACTAGACGGGCGAGATCAGCTGAACTGCTTACTTTAGTCGAAGTCATTATTCGACCCTCGTACGAAATACCCTTCACGGAATCCTCATCCACCCTTCCTCGAAAAACTTATTGCGCTTATCAGATTCCTTTCCGGGACAAACCTCATTTACTTAGCACATTTATTTTTCTACGGGAAACTAATGCTGCCCAGCCTGATTTCTTTGCCCGCTTGTCTTTTGTGTACTTTTTTCCACTCGGGTTAATCTAGCAACCAACGACCAGGATAGATGTTTCATCGGAATAATCAGTCTCCTTTTTAAGTCGTTCTTCTCACGTTATTTCACTTCTTAGTTTTTTATGGACACAAAATCCTTAGGGAGGGTGACTTTTGGCCTTCTGTCTCTAGAGTAGATCACATCAAACCCCAGTGGACCTCTGAGCCAGGCGGTCTCTGTATTTATGGTCAAAACCTAATAATCCATCTGTTAGATGATCCCCTTATGCTCCTTCCGACTAGTCGATTTTTCACAGGCAACGAGTATGTCTGAGTTTACCTTTTTCAGCCACGTTGTATCTATTCACAGTCGTTTGTAAATGCAGCGTTCCGGTAAGGCGAGGCATGTTGTTCATATTCAAAAAGGTCTGAAGTTTAGATAGATTACTCATTCAATTTTACTGAATTAGGAAGCGACGCGGTGGTCAGCCAATGAATTGGTGTAGAAGTATGAAGAAGTTAGCTTCGAATTTGGCCTCGCTTGGTGTCTAACGCTTTCCTGGTTGGGGTCCAAGAGATAAGGATTGCTGTTGGTTGGAGATGTCGAGAGACTTAGCCCCGAATTCAAGTCAGTAGAACTCATCCCCTTAAAATTGATGCGGAAACAACGAAAAAGACCACAAAATGGGTACGGTGAAACCAAGAAAAATAGGTGGTTTGTTATGGTTTATTATTTTCCCCTTATTTTCCACCTTCAGTAATGTTCCATTCATGTGTTGTTTTAGCACGTTGCCTCCTTTCGAGCTATTGTACTATATCTATATAAATATATATATATAAGCAGGAAGTAGTATCTGGATGCGTGAACAAAATTTTCCCGGGAGCACACGACCGGTTTCGCGGTTATTGTCGCTCGTCAGGTATGTGTACCCGATGCTCTCTTGTCCAAACATCCACATACTTGTACACTCCGAATTGATTGATATTTCTCACCAGAATCGAATATGTAGCAACAGAAGTGTGCATGGAAGCTCTTCATCGAAGAGTCCACGGAAATATATATATGTATACCCACTGACCGAATGGTCGTAAACTTTAAGAGACCAAGATGGAATGGTAGACGTGCTCACAATCTGAGGCTCTAGCTAGTTGGCTTTATTAGATACTACAAACGTCACTTTAATCAATTCCCGCCCCCATCCGCATATGATTTTACGTCGCGAACTATGCATACCTGCTGAAGCAACCAATCTTTTGACTAAGCTTTTAGTCGTGCAAAAGAGCTTCGCTATTTTCCAGTGGCGAAAAAATAGATATTGTTTAGGAAAAAATATCTTCCCGTGGGCTCTCTTCATTCTCATTCTGTTTGGGCATAAAATGGAATGTTTACGGATTTTCTCGCCTGACTGTCCGTGTCGAGGCATGGATCTAAAAATCCTAAACTGTAATCATGGGTTCCTCTATAATGTAGTTATAATTACATTTTGAAGTTAGTTCCTGAGGTACTGACGGAAGCGAGATCCACCTGGAGCTGTCCATTGTCCAGCTGTTTATAACGCGTTAAAACTGTGCAAAGCTTTTTTATTCGTACCCAGCCTAACTTTGTTATAGATGTACGGTACACGAATACATTTTCCTATTACTGAAAATAACTTGAAACTCTGACGTAGCAGCAAACCAGGCGGCTTTATGTGCCTCTTTTGGCCATTGTAAACAAAAAAGAGAGGGCTCTGATCCCAGCAGAAAAAGGATGATCAACATTGAAGACTATCGATGATCCAAACCAAGGTCTGAGCTTTGATCTTTCGCATGGCAATCTAATGATGGACAATATTTGCTTGCAAATAACTCGTTCCATTTCAACAGCAAACGTATAGACGTTTGCTAAAAGACCGTGTTACATGCAAGAAAAAAGAATTCCCTCCCAACCATAATGTCTTCTCGCAAATGTCTTTCATAGCCATTGCTGTAATCAAGCTTTTTCATACTGCATCAAACTGTCAGTCACACCGTCATGCAATACTCCTGAACTAGCCGACCACTGCTCATCCCTCCAGTCCAGGGCAAACCATACCTCCAGTACGCACCAAGTTTGAGTGGTCGGTTGATTAGTTTGACTTAAAGGAGCCACAAATTTGATCAAAAGTGACGAGACACGTCTTGTTTCATGAGGATGCCCAAGTCAACCAGTAGAAAACGGACCGAAGGTAGTCATGGCGACAACTGCCGATCTCTGCCATCGTTCACCACTTGCTTGGCAAAAGAACCCATTAGACGAAATTGCTGCGTTTCCGGGAGTCTTCCTATGCCAATTCAAGTTTACCGCAGTTTGCAAATTTAAATGTGATTCCCATTCCCATTCCAAAAAATTCTTCGCCGCCTTGAATTTATCCTCGTCAGACGATGTCAAATGCGAACATGTATTAGGTAATATTGTCTGGATTTTAAAGAGTTATCTTATGTAACCTTTTTTAGTTTTTGCCTCCTTTATTACCGAAATAACAATGTACTTCATTTTTCATGAAGGAGGTTGCAGCTAATAAAGGGCTATCAAAGGGCGAATCGGAACGGATGCGAGAGGATTCGAACCCGCGACCCTCATGTCCGAACTCTACAACCTCATCCGCGTGGACACGACCGGCTTTGATAGGGGGACTACCTGATAAAATACTATGAAATCCATCTGGATGCGAGGTGCAAACGAGTTTGGTTCAAGCCCATATCATACGGTCAATTGTCGCGATCTGCTTGATGATTCTTAATTTATTTCTCTACATGGGGTCTCCCCGTCCACCTATGGTAGAATTTATTCCAAATGCCCGCATATGACTGACAAGTCGTCAGTTGTTTTTTGTTCGATTTTGCCTCACAGTCAACTAAACGGTTCCCACCGCACATTCCACTGGTCATCAAAAGGTGTACATCGTGACTTTTGACCTAAAAGAGCTATAGCTTGGATGTCCCGCAGCCATGTGCACCGGGCTTTTGAGTCGTAACTGCGCTTAGGGTTCCCAAAAAGAAACCACTTCTGTGGTGTGGGCAGACGCCAAGTTTTCCACGCCCTAAGAACTCCACTAATGACCTTGGCTGATGGTTCGGTATCTTCCACCGCGGTCATTGGCTCCCGGGTGGCAGTCTCATTTTCCATGTGGAATATATAGCCATCTACGTGGCCTAATATTGTGCATCACTAAGTTACTATATTTTGAACGCTGACATAATCTTTTTTAAAAACTGAGACGCTGGCCGATGTCATGGATTGCCTCCAATCAAACATAACAGTACTAGATACCCATAGAATAAAGCCCTTATATCTGCTGGGATTCGGTTAAACATGATACGATGTAGAATTTTCGATTGTAATTTTCGAAACTACTCGTGTCACATGGTGCTACCAATTTTCACTGCGAGTTTCATTATTTCACCTGACACGCAGTAGTTGCATCCTGTCATGCGGTGACTCACTTTTAGAGAGAGGTACTGTCATATAAGACTGGTTAATGCACTCAGGGGTAGCTCTGTTTCACCAGGCCTGATCACGCTAAGTCAATGTGACAACCGCTTGGCCGCTTGCACTCTTACCATACTAAACAACTAAATGATTTGCCATAATAATATGGCCGCAAAACAAATACTCGTACCGCGAAATCCAAACAATAAACAACGTCCATATCATGCATCTCGATCACGCTTCATGTTAGCGATGACCTTGAACTGGTGATAATGGCGGTCATACAGATCACAATGATGTAGGGCCACATGGAAGTATGAAGGTCAGTCGTGCATCGCCAATTATTGCAGTTTCGGTATGTCGGTCATCGCGGGGACAGTGCTCACAAGAGAATCGGCTGGGTACATCATTATTCTAAATTACCATACCCACAATTACTCCAAATGATCAGGTGACCTGAGTTTGGCTAAGAACCAATGCTGGGTTCCACAAGGGGATCAAACTTGTTATCTGAGGCCCGGGTACCGCCCAAGTCAGGTCGGTATTTCTGTATAGTCCAAGCCAATTAAATATGCAACGCCGACCTCTGTTTCACATCAGAGAGAACTTCTTGGAAAACGAAATGATTGGTCCCCCATCTGATCCCATCGTGAGAAGCAAGCGTCCCTTTTACATCACTGATGATAAACCAACAAATCCATTACATGGCCAAATAACACAACGGAAGGAATGCGTTTTCCCTTTCAAACGTTAAATAACCTATCTACAGGTAGTCAACCTTTCGTCAGTTTATCGTCTCTAGCGCATAACTTCTTATCGGGGTCTGACAGTTCATTGCTTCGAGCAGCGATTCTCATCGTGGATCCATTACTCATCTCAGTGTACCGTCTTCTCACGAAAATATATTGCCCTTCAAATTAATTCTGCTTAACATATCTTTGAGCGACTGGTTTGAATCCATAATCCACGAGAGCCAGCAGTAGACACTGAGCCACAGATATTCTCCATCTGAGCAAGCTCCATCAAAACTGTAATGACCTGGGTAGGGCTAAGATCTGATGTAACATAATTCAGCCAAACAGTAACGACAAAAGAACGTTGGACAGTAAGCTAATTTGATTTATTGATTTTTCACATGCACTTCAATGCTCATTTGAACCATCGTTATGCATCAAAGTGAAGAAGAAAACCGATGCAGTGTAAATCGGATGCACACAATATACCGTCTTTTAAGTCCACTTTCCTGGACTTATAGGTCCACAGAACAGACCATAATATTTGGTGGAACAAAACCCCGTGAGGGGTGGAGGTCCAGAGAGTGTTGTAATTGGGTTAACTCATAAGACGGGAGTGGAAAGATGAACATATTAGTGTTTTACCTCAAGTTAGGCATTCTGAATTTCGACTTTATCCTAAAATTGCTTGGTTCGTACTGAAAGAGTTTCTTAAAGCACTTTCCCAGAATGAGCAACAGATATATAAGAATGTCTCGCTCTTTTTTCACAATGGTCTTGCTCATGGCAGTGTCTGTTTCCCAATTGCAAGACTTCTGTATGATGAAGTATCTGCCCCCGTAAGGATCATTTCGCAATTCAATTTAAGAAATCTTTAGCAGATCTAAACAAAGAAATGTAATTATGATTTAGCTCTAGTGTTTCAGTGCATAAAACTGAAAATGAGACTTTGGTTTCATGAACTCCTGATGGATTCACGGTTGAAAGTTGCCGGTACCTTCTTTCTTTATCTTTGTACCAGTCACCAAAGAAAATACAATCAAGCTCCGCTTCCTTTTGCCGATATTCCTTCATATTCGTCTACAAAGCGTTGGCCTTCAAAAATATGTGATTGTACCCTAAATCTGCACTCTTCTTGCCTGTTTTTAAGCTTAGTTATTACTGCATGATGGGAAGAAGTCCGATTTGGAGCTTTCTAGGTAAGCTTGGTTTGAATTTAGGAGAAAGTCGGTACCTCAAAAGTGGCTCCCAGCTTTGATGGACTGCAAAGAACAACTCATCCGCTTAAAGGCATGGTAGGTAAATTCGATTTGAAGCTTAGTTTAGTTTTGGTTCAGAAGATACTGCACAGTGATGAGAAAAAATGAAATACAATGAGAAAATTATCAGGCTCAGATGAGAAGCCGCTGGACAGTGATGAGACTCTTGTGGAAGATAAGACGACTGGAACGATAAACTGCGCAAATGAAATAGGATTTTAAGACAATATGCTGAGTGGCGACGTGGTAATCTGTATATCAAACAGATGCATCTTTTCTAGCCACTCATCTACTGTTGACTCAATTTCCATGGCTATGTTATCATATTGTATATATCTTTTAATTGCACAATTAGTTCATCAGCATGACTAGCCGACCGCCTCGTGAAGTGCATCCCTAAACGTTGAACGCTTTGCAATTTAATTACTTGCCCAAGCCCAGTGGATAATTATGGCGCTGTTCGAGTTCACCGGTAGGTCCAATGTGGAGGAAAGAGCACTACTATGTCTGGGAAAATGTGTTTTAAAAAAGCAGAAAATCGGTAATGACACTTACACAGCCAATGACCTTCGTATGCTCCTCTTGCCAAAGTCACGTGACTCGATCAATAAAATGGCAGGGTTTTGAAAATCTAACTTCAACAGCCCGAAATAAGCATGAAATTTGGTATTTGAAAATCAGTGCAAACCCTTCGATGTCACAGGATAAATCTCAAGGTGAGTCCCGTAACTTAGCAACCTAGCTTTAATTCTGTCTTCATTTTGTTTGGCAAATGCTTCTCATCCCACTGTAGATTGGGATGGCCAAATCACTTCAGAAAGCTGTAGAAAGATGGATGCAAGCTGCTAATGAACATGCAAAACTTGCAAACCTTCAAGCAGATGATCCTAATTCTCGGAAAATGGTTCTGATTTTCATCGAAGAGTTGTAGGTCCTTCCACTGTCTTTCCCACATTCGCATTACCATAGCCTGTGATTGCATAGGCAGGTAGAGAACTCCACGCTACCTGGCCCATTCCAAAATAGCAGATACGAAAATGACCAGCAAACGGACAGCTATTCGTGAATAAGTAGACTCTTTTTCAACAATCAAATCACCGTAGACAAGAAGTGGCAGTACCGAGGATGTGGCAAGTTCTTGCTTCCCAAGCGTGCTTCTAGTAATGTAAGTTCTGATCAGTTTGCACGGGAAAGAGGAGAGCACGAGGATCGAACTAGCATCGAGAATTCCTTTGGCGGCATACCGTTATTACACGCGGCAATCGCGATAACCGTTTTAGCATAGACTTCCAATGAGCAAAGATAGAATATTCGCGATATGATCATCTCCACTTATGAGTTCCCCCCCTCCAGTGTTTAAAAGTGAGTAAAAACATTGAGACTAGTGGTCTGAAATAGTCAAGGTATACCAAAACAAAAGAACACTGAACAGACAGGTAACAAAAGTGCACTAATAATAAGCATCACTAGTATAATACAACAAAAGAACAGGCCTTGAATCTGGGTAGATGGTCATTGATTTATTTTATGCAGTTAAGCGGCTCGAGATTTCAGACCATTTCGCACAAAACGAAATACCACGGTTTAGCAACAGGGGTAGCAAAGACAGTTTGCCCTGAAGAGTGAGGCCAGGAACGAAATATTATCCTTGCTGCTTGTCATGTTCCCCATTTGCGATTAGATGTTCCAGAAAAAGTCAGTGAATCTTGTGATAGTCATCGGCCATGCAGACTGCACTTGGATGTACTGAGGCTAGAAGCACACAGCAAAGCATAAAAGCCGAGGGTTGTGGAAAGCAACTTCTTAAGCTGCATGGATCGTAACGAAGTTCGTTGCTCACTTGTTTTTTTAATCTTTTTACTTTATTTATTAGTGAATCGAAAGTGTACGTCATTTCTTCAGGAAGGAAACCGCGGTCATCAGGGGGTTTCCAAGTTTGGAAAATTGACCAGCGGTGGGAGAATTCGAACCCGCGACTTCCAAGTCCAAACGTCACAATCTTATCTGCTTGAACACCGCCGGTCTCCTACTAGAAATGAAGTTTCTCATTCTCCACCGGTCGAGGTGGCATATCGGCGAACCGGAAATGTCCAGTGCCGTATATCAAAACATTCAACCTTCTGCAATTTTTGTACCCTGCTGGAAGTGGTCAACGAAAGAATTGTGATGGGATCGTTGCATCAACTGTTTCTCACGATGTCGCTTTCTCAAATCTGGTTCTCGCTCCGCTAAGATTCCAAGCCCTAATCTAGTTTAAGATCATTGGCGCAGCGAGTGCATGCATTCATATATATATATATATTTGTATACACATTCAAATCTATATCTGAAATAACAATAATAATGATAAATAACAAGGAACTGAATGTGAACTAAACATTTGGCTTTAGTAGTTCCCAGGCTGACGTTAAAGCAACAAGGAAAAGGACATTTTGTAAACCGCACACAACAGACAGGGAAAACTGAATGACTTGCATGAATGTTACCAAAATTGGAATCATAAAACGGAGCTGAAGAATAAAGAACCACTCTCAAAAACGGAGCAGATTACTGGTGACCCATTTCTACAAATTTCTATGGGGCATTGGCGTCTATGATGGAAAATGTTGTTGCATGTCCTGAAGGACCAATGCCTTTCCGAACAGAATTTGTTCCTATTCGATTCGCCCTATTATTGTGGAATTGCGTGCGTCAAGTTCACTTCATTTCTGAAAATCGATTTCTCTACCCTTCACACTAAACTATCTACGGCCCTAGGCGGAATTTCCTAATACTAAGACGACCGGACTGCCATGCAACCAGTTCATTTCGTTTTTAATTTGCAAAAGACCTCGTGTTTGGCTTCTCTATCTTCTAACCTGACCATAACCTTTGTTTTTTCTGATTGTAGTTAGGACCTCCAAAAATGTGGCATCTAAAAGCATTAGACGTCAGACCATATTCAGATTTATGTACTGCACTACCATGGGTCTATTCAACCCTTTTGACACTGATATTCAATTTCGTCATTGTCCCAACAATCGGAGGCAATTGTGATCACTCGCCGTGAATAAACCCAGAGTCCTCGTTGGGAATGCGAGCCTATCGTGGCTGCTTCAAGTCTCCTTCTTGCTTAATGACCGTCAATTAGCCCACGGGACACATTCAGCCCATTTTCTAAGGCATGGTCGATTTTGATATCAGTTACTCCGAGATATTATCACAAAACCTATTTCTTAGGTCCTAGGAGACATTCTTGGTTTGACCACAAACCGAATGAGAAAGTGAAGAAAAGGCCGAATCCGTTTGATGGACTGAGCTACACTTTCATGAGTTTTGCGGTAGACAATAAAAAGTTCACAGGTTCTAACGGTCCTCGGTTAACGAGGTGTTGGGGCAATTGAAAAACATAGAGCATCCAATCACGTAGGACAGAACCATTTAGTACTGATTTCATGCAGTGAAAAATTGACAAAGTGTGTGCAATCTGATGCTACATTTATGATTCTATAAGTAGGAGCGAGAAAAGTGACAGGCGGAAAATTTCTCGTTGGGTATTGATGAGTGATCGGCCATCCAAAGGTGGACTATCTCAGTGAACAATTTGGCACTCGTCAAAGGTTAGCAGGCGAATTGAGCAGGTTGGAACTGACTACCGTGATGAATGTTTATACCCGAACTACAAGGGCACTGCGATGATATAAAAAACAGAGCTCCACGTAACGTGTTAGATGGGAACGAGGACTTATCAAACACAAACAGCAGTCCATGATTCCATTTCCGAACTAATTTTCGTGTACACCGTGATATACAAAGTAACATTTTTACTAAGGTCGGTATTACTATTATTGTTATCATCACTATTAAAAGTAATCAATATCTGTATAGGAATATAAAAACATGATTTTTTTTTAAAATTCTCATCATTCCAATGTGAACTGCCTTAGACGACCGAAATTCCGCGGTCACTTTGACGAAATCGTTGAAAGCACTGATTTCATTGGGATAATTAAAAAATCACGAATGTACAATATTCCAACGTTCGATGACTAAATGGGATTGAAAACCAACTAGAAATATTGTGGAATGGAGTGAATTTAAGCAAATGACAAATTATCCTTACTGGTCAGTTTGGTAGTTCATCGATTAGAGAGCAATTTGCGGAGAACAGAAACCAAAACAGGTTAGCCACTGGAAAGGATGTCCACATTTCCCAACACAAAAATAGCTCACTCCAGGTAAGACGCAATACAACCAGTTCTTCACGCTGGGAAAAGTTAAGTGTACAGCCAGAGGAAGTACTGCATCATGGTGACCGGCTACCAATCCTACTTCCACTGAGCAAAACAAATCTGGATTTGTTGCACATTAGTTACCATGGTGTGGTGAAGATGCAGTCCATAATTAGATATATGTCCGTTTAAAGGTCAGAAACTGCCATTCATCCTTACACACGACTCCTTCTTGACCAAACATTTAATCAGAAAGCCGCATTTCTTAGTAGTCTTACCCCCTGGGACCTTTACGGTCCTTTATAGAATTCATCTGCGCACCGGAGCCAGTAGGTTCTTCTAGGTGCTAAGGGTAAGTATGCCAACTATGTAACTCTTTCAACTGCGACAGGACTCCACAGATGTTCGTCGTCCAAATCCGACAGCAGTTTCGCGTAGCCGAACTGACGTTTTCGCTCGAACGCATGGAATGTCGAGATCTTAAGGTAGCCCGCCCCAAAGGACTTGGTCTGATCGATGTAAAAGTGCTCTGGCACCCATTTATTCCATGGTGTCGCATAACCTGGAAATCAACATTGGCTAGTTTATCTTCTGTTATCATAATGCGACACACATCTACAGAGGAGAGCCTGGCCATATTGCTGGAATCCAAACGACTAAAGTGCTTTTGAGGATTTGCCATTTCTGGCAACAGTGCCTATTTTCGTGGGGCAAACTCCGCCCATTTCGCGGATTCATAACGAGGCAGCTGAGTCAGTAAATGGTCGAGGTAACTGACATGATCGATGCGATCGTACGCCGAAGGCATCTGACCAAGGTGGGGTTCAGAGAATCAAGTCTACTGAACAATTTTGGAAGGCAGCCTAAAGTTGAACGAGTGCTCAGAAGATCAGCCAACTGAGGTACTGGTTTGAAACGCTGTTTTAATGTTCGCAAATGAATAATATTACCGTGTTCTACCAGTAGTAATAAGGCAAGGTTACAGATTATCAGCACATGCTGGAATGGCTCTGACCCAAACTACTGAAGAAGACAACGAGAAGACCACAATAGCTGGAAGACGTTTTCTCAGGTCTGCTTTTAAATTGTGTTTAGATAAGAAAATGAGGAATCCTTGCTGGCAGAATATCTTCAGGCCAATGACATTAGGGGTATGTTTAAATTCCTCGTTAGTGTGCTGTCACAGCTGTGATCAGTAGATTGGTTTTACAAACTACAGCGAACCTGTATTGCACAGTATCGCGTGACCTGCGCATAGACTCACCATCTCTGTTTAAGCCCCTCATGTTCACATCCACCAAGCAAACTAAAATAATGAGTTATTAAAGAATGAAGGAGTTTCTGAGATCATGTGCAGACCATGTGACACAGTGCGATCTAACTTCGCTGTCGGCTTGACATACGGCCAAACAATCAGAATCGTGACGATACAACAAAGAGGAAAGCAAAAATTCCACCATCGTCACCGGTCCAATTGCATCCTGCTAATACTGTCCTTGTCTAGTACATATATATATATATATATAAAGTCTTACAATCAGCTGTCGTAATTTTTGCTGTTTTCAGTTACGTACTGTGCATTAGGAGGTATTCTAACGTGTTGTGATCGGTCACAATCGATGCCACTGTTTCTATTATCAGTGACAATTACCCCACTTTACTACATTTTGTTTTTCACCGAAGTTAGCCACCGTTATCATGAGGACACGAAAGTGTGGACCAACCACTTTTTCAAATGAACGATGATGCTCTCAAGGTAATCTGCATGGCCCCAAAATCCGTCTCAAATGTCTTTCGTCACAGCCAATTGTGGACAAGCGGAGCTGAAGCTATTTGGCTTCACATTCTAGCGGTTTGCTTTTCAACAACATGGCATGGAACTGTCAATACCTAACAGGGAGGATCTGATGCGCTTTCCAGTGTAAGTCCGTATGCAAAAATGGTCAGCCGATACTGAAATTGGACTGGACCAAACCAAGTCTAAGCCCTTCCTACGTCCCGCTTCCTGTTGCTAAGCTTTAGAAACCTAATGGACCTGACTTCTGCTCCCGACCTCAGCCCAGCTATCATATCCCCCAAAACCGTCTTATCTGTTTGGACGCTGTCCAGTTTAAATTGAGAAAAGCTAAAGGCATATCGCACAGACCGGCTGGCTGTTTTCCACCCCGGATATGTTGCACAGAAAATCCGCCAACATTTACGAAGAAAGTGGTCGCTGTATTTCAGACTTCGTGACAATCTGATTGCTGACCTGATGCCCACGTTGATTTTGCCCAATTTTAGTGCAAAATATCCCAGTTATTTTTTTCTGAATGATGTTTCTTTAGTGCAATTTTAATCCCAGTACTTCCAAGCTTTGGTGTGGTTATCGAATGAAGAACAGTGAAATGTGCGTTTGTTAAGTCACTCCCAGATTTCCGGTGCATTTTTTGTGAAGCCAGTTTTATTTCGAAACTACTTCTACTTCGTTAAATCCCCTTTGTGGATCGATGAACCGACTGTAGTGATGGATATATGGACAAGTACACGAAACGATCTGTCTATCGCAATTTTTTCCAACTTGTGACCAACCGACCAATACTCTCTGGCATGATTAAAGCACTCAGCCGGTCGATCTCGTACAGTTCTGATCGCTTTTCCCTCAATTTGGCCATGCTTGTGATTAATTTGATTTTCGATCAAATCATGCACTTTTCGCAACGTGACCATTTTTCTGGGGACGTACGATGCTTTTCTTTTCCTAATGTAGGCAGTTACAATTTTGTAATCGCAAGTACTAATTTTACCAACGCGTTCGTTCGACCGTGCTAGTAACCGTGGAAAACAAACGTCGATCACTTGAATTTCCCGAGCCTACTGCACATCGCATGCATATTTAATTAGGAAGAGCTAATCCCAAGCCAGGATGCTGTCTACTTTATCAATCTAAATGCGAATGAGAATGGTTTACGGACCACTGAAACATCATTTAACTCATGTGCAATATCTGAATGTATATTTCGGCTAATTTTCACCTATATCACGTTTTTATATATCCCTTTTGCTTTATTGAATCCATGATGCCAATAAGATTTCACGTGCTCGGAATAAAAGTATTGTTGTTTTATATCAGAAACCAAGAATAACCTTGAGATCTCAACTGACTTTCTGGGCAAATTCATTTCGTGAAATATGATCATGTTTCCCTTTGTTTCAAGGCAGATCCCTAGGTGAAATTCGAAGTTTGAATCGCATTTCATCTGGCTAACAGTCAATTTTTCATTCTTGAAAATATTTTCAGAAAGGTGATTTTTCTGTTTGATTTTTCTCGTTATATTTCCCAGTCCCCGGCATGCAGCAAAAGCGGACGAGAAAAAGCATCCGTCTGCTACTTTCCTCTTTCATTGGCTATTCACATAGTCTGAATCAGGATTATTGTGTCGCCTAGTTGCCTAGTTGCTGATTGGACAGTGTGAAGGCCAGTGATCAAGACCAATCAGACTATCGCTCAACGAGAGCCGTGGTAAGATGGAAGAACCAGTCTTTATATTAAGTTTGTTATGATATGTAAGATTCATTTGTGTGACTCAGTCTATGGCGTCAACCGTAAACGCAAACGATCGACATTACGCGGAGCCAGATATTCCGGAAGACTTGTGTGAATTGAATGTTGACAGTCTTCTTAAGAATTTGGTTAAACCTTGTGGCTTGAGTCAGTGGTCTCTAGCATTAATGCTAATGCTCAGTACCAGTTCTTTGGCCACATTTCCAATCTACGGGAATTCGGCATCTCCGCATCGATGCCGAATGGAACCGGAAGTAGAGCAGTTTGCTGACCAACACAATATGTCTTTCGAACAGTTAGCTTCATATATTGGACCCTGGTACGGACAGAATAGTTCCCTCCATCACACTCAATTCGGATGTCTTCGTTACAAACGCAACTGGACACAGCTGGCTCTTTCAGGTGTGCTATTGTCAAACCGATCCACCCTCGACTGGGATGTCGAAGAACCGATAGAACCCTGCCCTGACGGGTACGTGCACCAGCAAAGCGCCTATCACTATCCCCTAAGTGCAGTTGTGGAATTCAGTACCGTTTGTGACCATAGTTGGCTCACACCATTCGGCACATCTGTCTACATGGTTGGAATGTTGTTCGGGTTTATAGCCGGCGGCTGGTGTGGGGACCGTTTCGGTCGAAGACCAACAATTATAGGCGCGTCAGTTTTTGAATTACTGACCGGAATTTGGACCGTACTATCTCCGAACTACACGAACTACGTTTTGGCTCGAGGTCTGATGGGTGTGGGCAATACGGCAAAAATAAGTGTGGCCAGTGTACTGAATTTGGAGATGACTTTGGCCAAATACCGATCCTTGTTTCATGCAATATTAGCATTGGGACTTAATTTCCTGTATCGTTCCACGATGGCGTTATTTGCTTATCTGATTCCTAATTGGCGGTGGTTGTATGTAGCCACGATGAGCCCGAATTTCCTCAGTATATTCTACTTAGTTCTCTTGCCTGAGTCACCCAGGTGGTTGTTGTCTAGAGGGCGACGATCCGAGGCTGTCCGTGTGCTCTATCGTGTGTGTCTAGTCAATCACTGGTGGAATGAAACTCCAGAAGTGAAACAAATGCATGCATTGCTTACGGAAGAAGTCGAACTGCAAAAGTTAAACAAGCCGAAAATCACAGCTTCCGGACATATATGCAAACCACAAGAACGATTCAGCTTTATAAAGCCATTTACCTCCCCTAAAGTGGCTCGGTGCACGTTACTTTCTGCCTGTAGTATGCTGGGCTTGGTCATGGGCTTTTTCGGTCTACTGCTATACGCCCGAGCTCTGTCCACCTACGTGTACTTAGCTGGGTTTATAAATGCCCTGACAGCTATACCTGCCAATATTCTGTGTGCTTTGCTATATCGTTATTGTCATCGAAGAAAGAGACCACTAATGGGTCTGACTTTAATGGCTGGTATCATCTTGGCGGCTAGTGCCGGCTACACGCTGATCGTGCGACCCACAAACGATTTGGCCATGACAGTTGGCTCGAATTTAGCGCTGATTTTGTTTGGTGCATCAGTCGCAATGTGTTACGTTTACGTGCCCGAACTTTTCCCGTCGGAGATTCGAACCCACGCATTCGGACTTGTCCTCGGTTTGGCACGAGTTGGGAGCATTGTATGCACATTTGTTAACGAGTTAGACCGGTTTGTGGCACATGGTGTTCCTATGCTGATTTACGCCGTAGTTTGCGCCGGTATTCTCGTTGCTCTTGCACTCCAGGAGGATACAAGTGGAGAAAATTTGCCCGATGTGAGTTGTAACAATCGGTAAATTTACGCCTACCATGGATAACAATGCGAAACAAACGTACGATGATGACGTGACAGATAATGTGTACTTTTCTTCCATTTTCGAGAAATGATGCAATTTTCTGACAATCTGGTAACTCATAAAAATGACCAGTGATTTTCACCATTACGCAAATGATGTTTGTACAATAAAACAATGCGATTCCACACTTTTTCCAAGTACATTAGTTCAACTCCTGGTCGAATGCGCGATCTGTTTCGTAATCTACATTTTTCTTGTAACTGCTTTCAAAATAGTAGTTCGTGTCGACAGCCGTAACCGTCAGCTAGTCACTGTTCCCTCGTCTCACAACGATTGTGAATCACCTAAAGGCTGTATGCATGGTTCACAGTAAATAGTAGTTTACTACGCCAATGATTCAAAGCTTCCCCCGAAAGCATCACATGCGCATGAAATAGCAACAGGTTGATGTTCATTGCAAATACGCCGTGTTTAAATAAAACCATTGATGTCACAACTACAATAAACCCCAAATTTATCTGTCATACGTGCTTATTTGTATTCGTGATATGTCCTTTTCTCATTCTATTCCATTTGAGAGCCTATGTATTCATAAAAGCTCCATTTTCTCCAAGTCTGGTAACGTGGAACACTCATCACATCTTTGCTTATGAGATTTGGAAATTCGGGATGTGCCCATGCACGCGTTCATATCCCGCTGAGGTCGGTGATTTTTCACAGATTTATGAATACCACATTTAAACTGTCGTTCAAGGGCGATCTCGAAAATTTACCCTAAGGAAATCTGTGACCAAACTCTGCAAGATAACTGTACAGCATTGGAAAGCAAAAATTTGTTTTGCCATTTTGAAATCACAGTAATATGGAGAATTTTTATTTTGAAGTGATATACTGAACAAATCGGTTTACTTGTTTCGGTCAAAACGACCATTTGTTTTTTCATGTGCTAGTTAGCCCGGGTGTTGGTCACTGTTTATCTATCTCTATGGCTACTGGACCCTTTGCCGTCCGAAGATCTGGTGTTTCGGTACTACGAAAGTCACAGACACTGCGGGTGATAAACACTGACGCCTTGATGACTCATCAGTTGCTGAGGTCACGGTCAATCGTAGTGAAGACTATTGGAGTTCTGGGGCAACACCCACAGATGTTCATGTTCCCACTTTCTCCCCAGGTTTGGTCAGCGCAACTGCGGCCGGTCTATCACGCTCTTGAATGCATCATCCTCTTCGGTTGAGGTAACGATAAACACGTCACGTAGGGCAAAACAAAACCAATATGGAATTAGGGGGTTGCAAATCATGCGCGGTGTTGCCAGTACCCTGCGAGTATAGTAAGGTCAGACAAATTATGGGAACCCATAGAACTGTTGCGAATCCGATTAAGCAAGACAACTAAGGCGAAAACCTGATCGATAAGGCATCGATTGCAGCCGTCGACCCTAGCAACGAAAACGACCGTAAAAACACCTTAGCAAATCCTCAAAATTTGAATAAAAACTTTCAGATTTTACGAAACCGTACTGCAAATTTCGTTCGACCATTTAAAATGGGTGCTGAATCGAAATGATTTTGTTGTCATTTCGGAAGTGGATATACCTGATTTCAGACTGGCGAGACAGCTTAATGGTCAAAACACAAAGAAAGTATTTAGGAATGAAGAAATTCGTCGTTCGACACACTCATCCATACGATTGTAATATGCCAACCCCAAGGACGGGCGACGATGGGGTTCAAAGGCGCATGAATCAGAAAAGGACAGCAAAAGGAGAATCCACCCGAACCGAAGACGAGCAAGTGCTTCAGTCAACATCAAAATTATTACCAACAAATCGATCATGACAGCTCACAGATCAGTAGGATTCTCATTCGTTAATATACCGTCAGTCGCATTAGTGTAAAAATCTAGATATACGGTTTGTAACAGTCAAATGAAGTCCTTCATTCTTAACACTTTCATTTTAACCAAACTGATCATTTTCTAGGATATCACAGTTACATATGCACAAAATGGAAAAATGTATACTTCTAGGGAATACCACCATGTTCAGAAATGGGTTGATGAAAAGAAGATTGGACAAGAGTTTGAACTCGAAGCAATTTCTTCTCGACATATTGCTTCAGGCATTTGTTTGTACAACATCTCGCAGAATGCGTGAAAAGTTGGATCTGTTCTTTGAAACAGATGGATGAGTACAACAAATTTTGTAGCTTGATAACTGACTGTAGAATTTCCTAATCCGATGAATAGGTGTGAATTGATGAACGTGTCAAAATGTGTGAATGAAAACAACTAGGTTTGGGTGCGAGATGCTGATATGGACGTGAAAATTGTTGGGTAGAGATTGGATATGCGTTCGGGATTATCGTGTTAATTTTCCTGTCCAGGGTAACATTAGAAGGATGGTGAAGATTGGGTTGGCCACAAAGTTCAGTCTTGAATAGTCAAGTTGCAATGGGTTCGGGAGCCGTGGGAAACTGTTTGTGTTGCTCCATTTTCGGTCGTCGATGTTGGTAGGACTGTCTCAGAAGCTGTTCACAGATCAGTTTGAAATCCGCTGTCGACCGGGTGTTGCCGGATAGTTCTGCCTAATGCCTTTAGCGAACTTAATGCCTTCAAAAGACTATTGGTCTGGAGACTGATAGAGTATTTTTTGCCGGCCATGTCTAAATTACGTCAAAGACGAGGCACCTTATAAACCAACGGGCCAAAATTTGTTGCCTCATACTTCTCGCTGTAACAGTTGCCAAGACAGTCATACCAACATCGACGACCGAAAATGGAGCAACACAAACAGTTTCCCACGGCTCCCGAACCCATTGCAACTTGACTATTCAAGACTGAACTTTGTGGCCAACCCAATCTTCACCATCCTTCTAATGTTACCCTGGACAGGAAAATTAACACGATAATCCCGAACGCATATCCAATCTCTACCCAACAATTTTCACGTCCATATCAGCATCTCGCACCCAAACCTAGTTGTTTTCATTCACACATTTTGACACGTTCATCAATTCACACCTATTCATCGGATTAGGAAATTCTACAGTCAGTTATCAAGCTACAAAATTTGTTGTACTCATCCATCTGTTTCAAAGAACAGATCCAACTTTTCACGCATTCTGCGAGATGTTGTACAAACAAATGCCTGAAGCAATATGTCGAGAAGAAATTGCTTCGAGTTCAAACTCTTGTCCAATCTTCTTTTCATCAACCCATTTCTGAACATGGTGGTATTCCCTAGAAGTATACATTTTTCCATTTTGTGCATATGTAACTGTGATATCCTAGAAAATGATCAGTTTGGTTAAAATGAAAGTGTTAAGAATGAAGGACTTCATTTGACTGTTACAAACCGTGTATCTAGATTTTTACACTAATGCGACTGACGGTATATTTAAAAATGGTAATGCTACTACTACCGTTAGCACGTCGACTGACACTAATCATCATCTGATCATTGACATTTGTAATTTGTATCTGCATGCCTTTTTCCAGTCAGTCGATTGAAGAAGATATTTGCCTAAAAAGCAAAAAATACATTGTATCCTCGGTTCATAAGTGTCATTTGCTACCAACTTTCGATGCGTGTTAATTAAATCGGGTTTGGGTGCATTTTTATTTTCGCATTTATTGTCCAGGCAGGAGCTACCTGATTAAAACCCAGCTTGATTGATAATTGTTCACCCCGAACGAGGAAGACGGACTTTCTACTCTGCTAGCGTGGACACCAATGTGAACTGCGTGCAGATTGATAGATTCATTTTTGTCAGTGAATTCAATGAATCTTAAAATAGCAATCAGTTACGTTGCATTTTCAAGGCCGAGCATTGGCGAACCAATCAGATGAAGAAATCGATAAATTTCCTGTTCTGCGTGACTGACCAGACGAACTATGCCAGTTTTTCTGAGCCCCTTCGATATAGACAGACATATTGGGAAATTTTGCAGCTATTTGTCGTCATACATTTACGAAATCTGGTATCGTCCTGTTCGACTAATTGAAACCGGAGTTATGGGTATCCGTGCCGTGGAAAAAGTAAGTTCTGCAAGATAGCATTTCATTGGAAGATTTTTCCCGAATGAAAGATTATCAGAACTTTGCCTTCGAAGACTCGCCTTGAACTACCGACGTTTCTTCCGTTTGTGTTTATTGAATTGCAACAACAGTGAACAGTCATCCTAGAGGAGGACTGTTCCCAGTTTAAATGTCTGAGTGGGATAGTGATTACCAATAGCTCGAACATAGTTCAGATAGTCAGTGTTCAAATTTCTCAACTATTTTTGGGTTGATATGACCATCGGAATTTTTCAATGAAGTTTTGTGCAGCTTCATTCCGAAGCACTAAACAAGAAGAGTTTTATTTAGAACCTATTACATCTTAATGCCCAAGACGATATCTAAAAACGTAATCTTGACTTGATTGTTAATTCCACCTAGATGCAATTTCATTTATCATTTTGTTCCTGTCTACCCAAAGTTTGTCATTTACTTTCGAGAATGTGAAATTTGCATCAATTTTGGATCATCGTTGCAACCTTGCAGCGCTCGGTAGTTAACTAACAGATTTGCTTTTCCAATAAGCAGTATACTAGAGGCATGGGAGTAGATCACCAGGAAACAATCCCATGGAGTTATCATATACGAAAAGAAAGGCTTTGATTGCATTTGCCCTGTAGAGCGTGATACCCTGCCATGCAACTCGACGGATCCAAGCCCCTGCAAAACTGATCCGCTGAACGCCGGTTAGCTAGGAATAAATAAAATCGTTTGTTTTACTTAATTCAAATTATCTTCATTAAACCAAAATTGAACCGGGACTCGTAGAATGTTCACGTGAACCTGGTACGCTAAATGAGATTTTCATAGCGCTTGTTATGTAGCAGTCCAGGCATATGGTACTAGTAACGAATGGACATGGTCTTTCGGCACTAACGAAAGCCATGTTTTATTTATAATAATATCACTGCTTACCTTAAATCGAGCAGAAGAATCCGACTGGTAACGCTAGGATTAACGACCGATTTAGGCGTAAGACGATGCAAGAAGCTGATCTGACTGTCCCAGGTCAGGAGCAGTACACATGTTGCCGAACTAAAAAGACCGTGCTATAACTGTGTAAAATAATTTCACCAGACAAACGTGATGCAAGTGTAAATGGGTACAATAAAACCGAAATAGACGGAAAGTTCGGCTGTGCATGTTTGGCTGAAGATTAGTAATATCCAGCATTTTAGACGGAATAAAGTCACCAATTTTTTTCCTAGTAAACAAATAAACTATGCCAAGGGCACAATTTTCGCAAAAAAGCCAGTCACATCCAAAAGTGACCGAAAAGTTACTTATATCCATGGTAAACTTTCACCGTAGAGGTTTCTTTCTCTAATCCGGACGGAGATCATGATTGATACCCGGTACACTACCGAAAAGATAGATTTGATTAGTATTTGTACATTCCGAGTTCAGCCGGGTATGTGATGTGAGTTAATAGCATAACACAACTAGGAAAATTCGGATAGCCCCAACCCATTCTGTTGTTGGTTGTGGGGCATATGATGACCTGAAAGACGTTTACAAAATGTGCACTTCTAGAAGAAAACTTTCAGACAAAATTGTCCCGCTTTCTTATTCTCGTCCAAATTGTTCACTGTCACGCGACAAGAATTAGCAAGTCCTTACCATCGGATCAAAAGTGAATGCACTCCAGAGAGGGGGAATTTTCTCGTTGTGGTAACAGAAATATTTTTTTCAGCATTAGAAAGTATCCAACATGGAAAGACGGGATTGCCTGCAAAACAAGTTCTGCATTTCACTTCACCAAAATTTACTAAACATATTATCCGGAGCAGAGTGGGTCTCTTTCAGTCTGACGTAAATTGGGTAAAAGTGCACTTAGGTGGAGGTTATGGGTCATATAAAAGCAGGCTTCGAGTTAAACATTGATCCTGTTAGAAATTTGTTTCATTAGAGGGGATACCTAACCGGCGGATGATGATTCAGGAATTTAACAGCTTCTTGAAGTATGAACTAAAAACAACTTTATTTTGGATGTGCAGAATAGCACATCGAAAATACTAAATATTTACTGAGTAATAACTGTGGGCCCATCGATTGTCACTGTTTAATGAGCTTGGATTCTCGCACTGTTCTTCCTAACGAGTATGTGATGCGCTATGGTTCCGATATACATGCGGCAGCTAAAATGAAATGTCCCTTAAATTCTTAGCTTAGTTGGTCACCAGTTAACTGCAATGCAATGCAGTGTTGAATTAAAGGAACACAAACTAAAGTACCCATTTTCCCAGACTGCCGGATACTGGAGAGGAAATAGCTCATATGAAGCTTGCTGGATGAGCTTCCACAAGACCTGTAAGCTTCTTTTAAACCTGTTCAATATATCCATTCTTTCAGAGCAATGTTCGATAGGGTGAACGTACGACCATTGAAAACATTGGTGAAATAAGGGCTTTTGCAAAAGCGCCAAATTTACTCAAGCTTTGAATAGTTTACAACAAGATTGAAATCCGATTTTTTTTCCCTAATCTTTTTGCTTAGTTTATTGATGGGAACATTTTCTACGGAAAAAGGGTGCGGCTAACAGAGGACTGTCAAACGAAGAATTTGACCAGCGGTGAGAGGATTCGAACCCACAGTCTCCCAGTTGAAATGCCGTACTGCTGATCGCCTGGTCACTGCCACCATTGTTGTGTCCGGTCCTAAATATCATGGTACGGGAGATCCCATATTCTGGATACTACTCCGTTTTGTTGCTTCTTCTACTGTTGCAATCGCGACTAAACCTGCCAATTCAGTTTACAGAAACCAGTCTGAAAAAACGTCCCGTTCAACTCTGTACGAATGTATCTCGTAGTAGAGTGCCCATCAAGAATCGCCAGGAAGACGGGCACTTATTTGGAGTTTGCGGTGAATCTGAAAAAAAAACAGGCCATGTTCATAAGAAAACAAAAAATGTATAGATTAGGGAAGAACAATGGAATAGGCAAGTGCTAATGCCAAGGCAGAAATAAATCTGTTTTTCTTTTTTGAAAGTTAACTCGTCGGTAATGATGTCAATTTTAGAGTTTCATCTCGGGCAAAAGCTATCTTGCTTGATTCGCGTTCACCAAATAGCTTACTGTAGTTGATTCAGAGGATAATGAGTAAAGATGATATAGCATGTGCGGAGCCGGCTCTCCTCTGACAGAAGTTGCAAGCTTCCTGATCAGTAGTGCACCAAAATGAAAGGAGCCGACTCCCAAAAGGTGCAACCACCAAGTCGCGAATCGAACACGCACAACCAAAGCGAAGGTGCATAGACAGTCACTTACGTTGTGACTATCTACGCCACAACTACCTTATTTGGCATTAACTGACCTTAGCAACAGCGATCTACCTAAACGTTCCAAACCTCTGACCGTTCGTGCTAATTTATCTATCGGTGAAGCCCGGAAGATGAATTTCAAACCAGCTGACGTTATGATTCTCCGATGCTGAATATATGTTCACGGTTTTGACATGTAAAAATCGTCACTTCTCGATCAGTGCCGAAGAAGAGTTTGTGCAGGTGACTGGTTTTTCATTCGAGTCCTTCCTTGAAAATAGTCATTCGGGTTGGTGTTACCTTTACTACGATACACATGATATATGAAATAACACCACTGGCTCATTTGCGAACAGTGACATGGACAAATGTTCAGGCAGCCGTCGACATTGTGCCTCTTAGTGACCTCCCATTTAAGCGGCAATCTTTTCCCGATGACTTCAAACCCAACGAGATGGCTGTCTTAGATACCGTCTGCATGATAAAGATGCAAAGAAAGGTGACATTACTATAAATGGGTTAGAACTGAACTCCACTTCTGGTGGAAATACACGCTACAAAACATCTGTTGGTACTGAGGTTGCTATAAAATTAGACAGTCCGAAATGAGACCGAAAGGCAACCAGCTTCAGTCATTCAGGGGCTTCTGGTTGTGCCTGTTTAACACTGTTTATCCTTCAGGGCTATTCTTATTGATGCAGCACAAAAGTTCGTTTTAGAGCGGATCGAATAGTTAACATTTGATGGTTAGCACTGTTGGAAAAGTTGGAGTGCATCTCGCAGATGTAGAATAATGGGGACTTTCCATGCCCAACTTTGTTAATTTGATGCGCTCATTGCAAAGTCGATTCGCCATAGTCCTACGTGAGAAGGACAAGGTGCCGGAATTCCGAAATTGTTCTTTAGAACGAACCCACTACACACATGCTCATTCACATTCACTGGCATCATCGATATCGATACCATTTGCTATGGTTCCACGCTCAGCGCTGCTTTAGTCATCAAAAGGTGCCACATAAGTACACAATTTGTGATCTAACCACTTTTATCCAATCGGCCTCAAACTAGCTTTTGGTCAATTCTGTTCAATCCAGTTTGTCTCTACTCTCGATGAGTTGTTAAATGAGAATCGCAATAACAGTTGCTGAATTAGGCTAAGGCACTTACAGTTTGTTTGGACAAATCAGCCCAATCATCACTTACATTTTATTGCTTAAATTTATAGACTATGGAACAAGGTTCCTCACCGTTAGCTTATATCCACAGCCCGTCCAATGGGAAGTGGTAGAACATGGAGTCACTTGATCCACGAGATAGAATCCTAGGAAAGTGAAAAGTAAATCCATGGATGTCATTGCAAAAAACAAAATGAAAATCAGCTAAGTATTTTCAACAGGTAATTCACTGTGAAAGTTTCAGTTGAAAACTAATGAAACGGATCCATATTTTATTGAGGTTTTATCCCTCAAGCGATATTAAAGCTTATATCACTAATACGAAAGATTGTATGGTTGGTCGATCCTTGTTATGAATCATCGGTTGTATATATTCATCGTGCTCGACCTGACAGGTGAACGCCGGATGAACAATTGTGTGCGAACGCCATAACTGCTACGTCAGTCTGGTAGGCCCTTTATTGTTTGCTGAGCACCATTATACGATATACCGGCTTTCCTTTACCAGTTTTTCCTGTCACGGGACGTTGACGCTCGATAGTCAACTGCAGCAGTGGTTTAGGGAAATTGCCTAGTCCGGCACAATTCAGAACTACCAAAGCTATTGCAAAAGTGTATTTTTTATGGAATCGTCTGCTGTTCGAATTAGTTATTGTGAGTAGAGCAATTTGCCTCTAGCTAGGCGTTAGTAGACCGAAGACACGTCTAGCAACAAAGTATATTTTACAGGAATATTGCTACTAATCAAGATCCGCTTGATGTTCTGACGTGATAATTCAATTAGCTACCTAAATAATAGCAGTCGAAATTCCTGAATTTCCGAATGCATCGTATAAAAATGGGTTCTTAGCGTCGAATATCTGATTGGAGTTATCGATTTACAATTAGAAGATGAATACCCCAGTTTGGGTTTTACTTAATACCCAAGAAAACGGTGTAAGTGTAGAAACACTTAGAAGGGAAGTGATTAGGGAAAAAGTCAAAGAAGCAAATAAGAAACAATACTTAAACTTGACATGGACTAAGAATGTTGGCCGCCACAAAAAGGACCAAAAACGTATCATATAACAGTCACATATCCACTGATTTTCAGGGTTTACGAAAGCCGTATACATTGGTTTGAATTGTTGTGAATAAATCTCAATTTGTTCTTCCTAACTTGCCCTTAATGCCGGCGGTGGAAAAGCAGATGTCTTGGCGTTTGGACTTAAAGGTCGCGGGTTCGAATTCTCCCACCGTCTGTCAACTTTCTCACTTAGCAGCTCTCTGTTGGCCGCGGCCCGCCTCCTGAAAAATGATACACATTGTTATTTCAATGACAAAGGAAGTGAAAGATAAAAGAATTAAAAGAATGATTAGGATATCCCAATAGGTAGACTGAATCTCCGGCACATCTGCTTGCTGAGTAAAGCAGCAGCTGCTGGCTTATTGTCAAAACGCTGGGTAATGGATGTAAAAACTCAAGCATTTGGTTTTTCATGCTGTTACGTAAGGCAGCGAAAAGTGTGCATGCGCCCGACATGATACACGCTGAAAATGTCCGACCTGGTCGTCCATCAGTCATTGTGGACAGCCTCAAAGTGTGTGAGACTCTTGCGTCTGGGTTGTGCTCCGTGACGTCAGGTGTTAACATACTGTGTCCGAGTTACTCAAGTAATACACTGCCTCTGGCGTTTGATGATTTACGTCTCCTTTACTTGTGCATGTCGCTGCTTATTGTATTGCCTCCCCGTGTCTTGCGTATTTTCATGATTGTATCAGTTTGACGACATGGCTTCTCTGTAGACGGCCGGAGCATGAGGAAGGCATCCTGAACATGACCTAAGGAGCTAATGGTGAAGTTCACTGAGATCACCAAGAGCCGGCTCAACGAATGTATCGGCTAAGATGTTCTACTCACAACAGTTCTTCCCGCGTTTGCTTCCCAATTCAATCGCGGTCGATCTGTACTGATGACGATTTCGTACAACGACGAAGCGATCGATCACTGCTTGGAAGGTTTTCCAATGAACGGTTAAACGTGGACTCCAAACATTGCTCAGTAAAATACAATGTTAAATCTGCCACTATTCCTAACGGATCCACACTTATATATGAAGTTGTTACGTCATGGACTAGAATACCAGTATTACTGACAAAAACCGGCCTAGATTCCCAGCTCCTTCACGCCGAGATCGAACGGTTTGTACAGCTGGGTCGCTACTGCGTTTGTTAAATCATTTACTAAGACGTTTATGATCTAAACATCGAGCTCAAAAACTACTGTCTGGATAAGCAACGAGACGATACCAAAAAGTGCGATCCTTTTGATTTTAGCACGTCTATTCATACCACTGCGAGTCAAGACTACATCCCGGAAGCAAGACTGGTTGACAAACCCTTCTGGCAGCAGGTGATTGATGCACATATCAGGAATCTGTTTTGCTGCAAGCAGAACAAAAAGGTTGGGATCGTTTTGGGGACAGACTGAAGGCAGTCTGATTTTTGTGTTTCTTTTAGAGTCGAGCGGGGATGCCATTATAAAAACAGAACATGAATGATACAGTGAACTAGAAAGGCAGGATGTAGTCGACCATTTAGACTAGAGCTGAATGGAATTGTATGAATTATCTGATTATAGCAAGTCAACGAATGTCTCGCTGACCAGCCAGATGTAATTGTTCTATCGTTCTTGGTCGATTAAATAGAGCAGGATCGAAATGGCACTGAGGCTGCATGCTTAGCTGAAGCTGTTAGGGTTACACTAAGCTTTCGGAATAAACACAAGACCAGAAGACAACCAAAATAATCGAAAAACAACTCCGTAGTTAAAACCATTAAGAAGAAATTTATGTTCCGCATGCGGTATGAGTTCGTAGATTGCTTTTATGTGTGTGATCAAGTCCTGCCGGATTTGAATAAGTTTCATATTTAAATCGAATTTACAGAAGTTCTGTGGCATTGAAAAATTTCAGTATTCTACGATCTGAAATGCATGTGCTATTTGCATGTATATATGCTAACAAAGGTCAGTTGCAAATAGTCAGAGAGACAAACAAATTCGACTAATAGATACTCACTTATCAACTTTTTATTCAGTCCGCTATCGAAGCTATCATTGAAATGTTTACTCTGATTGACCCTATTGGTAGTAGTGGTAGTAAGAGCTTTCACAATACGACAATCTAAATCGTGTTAAAAACTCCGAGAACCATTTTTACCATGACATTATTCTTTCCCGTTTATCACATGAATAAGGACCTCCGTCAGACAAACCAAACAAACAAGCATAAGACTGGAGAGAAAATAATCAATAAATGTCATTGAGCACCAAATTCGAATGACGCCGTCCGGCTGGTAGGACTTACTTGACACGATTCACAAAAATGGATACGCAAATCTACTGAATGCCAACTGTGTGTTCATTCCCGAATGAATAAGTCATTCTTTGCAATAATCAGTAGTACACAGCATCAATAAATGCATTCGCGTATCGCTTAAATACACATTCAACTTTGAATGCAAATCATATTCAGATTTTATTGGGGATGGCAATTGTTTCACAATCGAGATCGAATCGGTTTTTTCGCATTTTGTCGTAATCCATGATTGTGAACTGAACATGACCTTATTTATATCATGACAGGTTTCATATAAATAGACTGTTGCAAATTACGTAGATTTGAGAACACTGAAACGTTTCAAAGGAAATCTACATGTGTGCCACACCCACAGTGAGTTCGGATAAGCGCTATGAGAAACAGAGTCGAAAACTGTGAAAATTCGCTCAATGAAGTGCAGTCGTCTAATCCCCAACAAGATTTTGTCAACGTGGATCGTTTGTTCGAGGATATTGTCGGTTCATGTGGCCTTTGGCAATGGGGTTTGGTCCTGTTAATCGGTTTAAGTTGCGGTTCAATCGCTACATTCCCAGTATTTGCAAACAGTGCGGGTGGACATCGGTGCCGACTGGAACCGCATGTGGAAAGATTTATTCAAGAAAACCATTTGGATTTTCATCACGTGGCCTCTCGCATCGGTCCCTGGACAGAAAACTCTAAAACAAGCATTCACCAGAATCGAACGGTTACTTACGGTGCCGGTTGTTATGTATATAAGTTGAATTGGACCGCGGTAAACTTGACTTGGTATTTTCATAAAGAAACGCACGTGTCTCCAGGTTCATTGGAAACTGAATTCTGTACCAGAGGTTATGTGCATGAGAATAGTCCTTTGCATTATCCGAACAGCGTGATAGAAGATTTCGGCACTGTTTGCAGTCGCTCATGGCTAGTACCTTTAGGCACAGCCATATATATGCTTGGCATGCTCCTTGGATTCATGTGTGGAGGTTGGTGTGGAGACCGATTTGGTCGACGTCGAACTATTTTGGTGATGTCATTCGTTGATTTTGCTTGTGGTGTGTGGACCTGTGCGGCACCAAACTACGTTCACTATGTCCTCGCACGTGGCCTGATGGGGATAGGGAATACAGGGAAGGGAAGTGTGGCTAACGTGTTCATTTTGGAGTCAACCGTGGCAAGGCATCGGGCAATTCTATCGGCCTTACCCGGGTTTACAACTCACTTTTTGTTTCGTGCATTGATGGCTTTATTTGCCTACCTGATTCCTGATTGGCGGTGGCTTTATTTCACTGTCTGGGCTCCGAACTTGTTAAGCGTTGCCTACATTTGGTTATTACCAGAATCCCCTCGCTGGCTGGTATCACAAGGACGTCCAAAGGAGGCAGTTGAAGTACTGAAAACCGCCTATCGAGTGAATCACTTATGCCAATCAAACAGGAATGACGAAGAGGCCTTTGTCCATTTGGAGCGTCTTAAAACAAATCCGGTTTATTTGGTTACCTCGAAAAGCGAAAAATCATCTCTGTTGCGGCCATTAACTGAACGTGAATTTTCTAAAAGAACTTGCTTGTGCATTGTCATCGTGTTTGGAATTTGTATGAGCTTTTTTGGACTTCTGTTCTATGCTCGAGTAGTGTGGAACTATGTATACCTAGTATCGTTGTTAAATTCGCTCACCGCAATTCCAGCCATCGTTTTGTTCACTTTGGTCTATCGCTTTTGTCGTCGTCGAAAAAATCCTCTCCTGATTTGCGTAACGATTGCACTCTCGGTGCTGCTGACTAGTTCAGCCTACACTATGATAGCACGACCGAGTACAGACACCATGATCACAGTTTGTTCAAATATTGCTCTGGTGCTTATCAACGCTGCACTATCGATGTGTTTTGTCTATGTGCCTGAACTGTATCCGTCCGAGTTGAGAACACACGGAAGTGGACTTGTAATGGGAATATCCCGAATTGGCGGTATACTGTGCTCATTTGTGAACGAACTGGATCGGGTACTCGTGCACGGTATTCCATTGGCAGTCTATTCCGGTGTGTTGTTGATAGTTGCTATCGCCTTGGGTTTACTGGATGACACAACCGGGGAGAACTTGCCTGATGTGAGCGAAAGCCATGCACGAAAGCGTTCTTCTTACATTCCGGTGGAATCGATTCAGCCGGAGAATCGGAAACAAATAAGCGACTGCACTAACTTATAGAACTTTTCTTATATGGCAAACATTTTAGAATAGACAAATCAATTTGTCAACTGTTCTGTTGTATACCTCTCATCTAACTCCACCCTATTTGGCATCCTCTTCGATTGCATGTGCTCTTTTTATATATTTGTGAAAATTTTTTCTGACCTGCCGTTTAACTGTACACTGCGAGTACATTTTAGTGAAATCCGCAGGTTTCTTGACCTTTAGCTGAGTGTTTTCCAAAATCCATATTCAATGTTCCAGTACTACAATAGAATATATGTATCACAATCAGGTCAGCGTTATCAGATATAGTCATTCTTTCACCAAAATGCCAAATGGAGGCTTTAGAAATATTTAATTTACGTTGGTTAAACATGCACGTCTTTGAGCTGAAACAAAACTGTCGGCATCTCGACAAAACGAAATCCGAAGCCGGTTACTATATTTGCATTAACCTTGGTTTCGCGTCGGGATTGTAAATGTCCTTCCCAAATGTTTTGTAACAGTTTAAAAGATGAACGGATATAGATGATCAAATACGTTTTCTGACAGATTAGCTAGCTAAGACACCATGAACTTCCATCATTTTATAGAACAGATAAGAGTGATGTGATATGTTCCAGTTACTAGCTTGGACGAGGAGAAAGTCGCAAGACACTTTGTAATCAGCCTTTCGACCTTGGAGTGGAATCAGATATCAGAATAGATACGACAAATTTATTGAGTGCAATTCTGCCCTAAAAGTTTTATAACCTGATTTTTCAGCAAGAAGTTCACCTGAACAGAAGCACTTCGAAGAGGGAGTGACAAGTGAATTTGGAAGAGATCAAAACACTTGCCGAGCTCGAAGACTTCAATGGTTGGGTTTATGCAATTTCCAACACTGCTGCGTTCCCAGGTTAAAAATGTCCGGAACCGAAAATAAATAGGCTAATTACGATTTCATTGACGTATTCCACATCATCCGTTGTACAAGAACACATACATGCCTAAGATGGACTCTAGTTAGGCACTAACCTGCGATTGGAGAGCAGACAAACGTTTGTCCGATCTTGTGAAGGAAATACATTATTCGCCTAGTTCCAACTTTTTGAAGTCACTATGAATAATGCAGGAGTAACTGCAAGCATGGGGTGAATCGGTAAAGTAAAGTAAAGTAAAAATAATTCAACCGAACAAACGAATCAATTTTCCAGGAGTACATCAAAGAATGGCCAACCCACTGTGGTAAAATTTCGATTGTGGTGCATTGACACCTTTTGCTTTATTGACAGTTAGCTCGAAATACAGTTTGATGGGTGAAGACAACATGTAATGAACAACTGGACAAAGGGAACATCAAGAATGTGCAACATGCATTGGTAAGAATGCCTGAAAGAAGTAGTGGGTCCGCGCCCATGGTAAACAATGAATGCTTCATACTGAACTTATTCTGTTTTCTCATCCGCTAATGCGCAATAATTAATTATAATGTGTAAGCTTGACAACAAGAATCGGTCCAAAACAATAACATTAAACAATGCATGGAAAATAAAAATACTAATCTGGTAAAGATAGACCAGCGTTGGGATCGACAAGTGGAACCAAATGCGCTCTAATTAGACCCTTGTTTTTCCACATGACTTTTATATTACTGTATCATTTGTAAGTCGTAAAATTGCATATCGAAAATCACGATACGAATACATTTTTTGCCAGTATGTTGACACTTGTTATATTGATTTCTTGTCTTCATTCGCTTAACCAAGACTAACTGATTAGTCACAGAGAGCTCCAATATCTAGTGTGTGCATTTGGTGAGGCGATTCAGGTCCCGGTCTGTCAGCAGCATATGATAGTATAATCAATTTGAGATGTTACCTTTGCCATTACGTGATTGAAGCCGGGGTAAAGTAAAAGTGAAGTACCCGATAGTCAATAGAGCCCCCTGCACGAATGAGAAGGGGCCAAGTAACTAGGAATCTGAGTACCGGAATGACACTGAAATCCCACAAGGCCTTAGTTGATTAGACGTAGGTAGCAAAATGTCATCTACCACCCAAATGCGGTGTAACCTTTGCTGAGCATCATCTAATTGGTGCCAAGATAATATGAGAACGAAAAATTTATAACGTATCAGAATTTGGTCGGTTGGCAAGTAATTATGTAAGTTAATGCTCGTTGAGTGTCATAAAGTTTATCGAATTCTGTCAAATTCAGGTTGCTGACATCGAAGCTCAGCTCTGCTGTTTGTAGAATACGGAGGGTTCCGTGGTCAATAATATTAACGGCAGTATCACTACCAAGACAGTCAATCAGAGGATTCAGAACAAGGCGGTTAACGATGCAATAATTTACTTGAAATTCGAGAGACAAAATTGCATCGCCGTAATGATTTATGGCCAGCCACTTACGGATTGCGCAGACAGCCATTAATAAAATGCAATATTAGCCATAGTCATAATTCATTTATATCATTAAAGAGACATTTGCACAGATATCTGACAAACTGTCTCATTGTTTTTTGGTTCTTCCTTACCATTGTTTTTCATTAGCCATATGGCGAACGATCGACACTGATCGGCAATGTGTTTGGACTGGTCCTTATCTGACCAGTCATCTCTCCTCATATCCTAGTAAGGCATGAATTTGAAGTGAGTGTGTCATTATCCAATAAAACGATTCTCATTACCGTCACTGTTCTGCGCTGCATGCTCTCATCTTCGGCACATACGTAAGGAACTCTTCCCTAAACACCGTTTAATATCAAATAGTAATGTCTTCAACAGACTTTTTATTAAATAGAATTCCCATCAACGTCACTGTGACCAGCTCAATTAAGATTATTCGAGCATCAAGTTAAACAATCGTGTTATTTCATTCAGAAGGGAATGAAAATCTAGAATTGGGTTTAATGTATAATCCAGTGTGGGGAGAAGAAGTCATGTTGTTTGCAGTTGCGAATTTCAATATTGTTCATCACAATAAGTCCGATGCATCAGAGTGAATAAGACTACCATTTCTAAGGAACTTTATGATAAAAATTCGATCATATATATATATATATATATATATACATTCAACAATGCCAAAGAACACTGCCCTATCAGGTTTACTTTGCGAGGAGCTTACTTGCTCCATGCGTGAGATCTGACAGTGACTTTGAAGGATGCCATATTAGGAGTGTTCTTGTGCTTGATATATGACCATTGAGAAAGAAATAAACTGGCTGCTGGTCGCTAGAGGAATCACACCACCTAAGAGTCCATGTGTCCTCATCTTAATTGGGCATTATTATGCAGTGGTAAAAAATACGGACTTTGTGTAACATGGCTGACAATCACAGGTCTGGTAAACTGCAAGGTGAACAAAATGGTGAATATCGCGATTTCTCTACCTTATTTCACTCCACTTGTTCAGAGTGGCTGTTACTCTGACGGTGTATTTCCACCCGTATTACTGATTTATGTGCCCGTAGCAGATTCTGTTGATAGTGCCTGAAAAACTCGGGTTGCAACTTTGATCACCTGCAGGTTCATCGTGTTTCCGGCAGCTGCGTAATAATTAGCTCAAATTAGTGGCACAATGTGATCAACCCTATTGAAACACGAATACGAATCATAAGCCCTTGTTGGGATATTTCCGACCCCAGACTAAGGGGATGAAGACATTGAAAGATCCAATTCAATCGAAAGTGAGGTTTAGGGTTTGATAACAGGTTGCTCCTGTACATACTAAATAAACACTTGAGAAAATAACATTGCGTAAATGATAATCAGCGAATGTTCGTTTTTTCCGTTCATGAGTGGTCACTACCCTGAAAGCGGAGATAGACCGGGCAAGTCACGTGATTTCGGCTTACGCCTACCAAGGAGATCTGCACTATTTCCTGGGTTGATTCGGATTTATTTCAAAGTTATTCGGATATATGTTAAAATGAAATTGTGCAAGAACACACCTCTCGTTCATAAAACCTCACAAGAGCCTAACTCCTAACAGATTTCAGAACAAGGCATTGATAATCAGAGCACCTTACATTGCGCACGCACAAACGTCATCATTTAGTATGGTTTACGCTTCAGGCCTATGCAAACGAGATCTCAGTTAGATCAGTCGAACGGCATTTCTGAGTAGTTTTGACATTTTCCCGAATATTTTTGACGTAATTCTGAAGTATTGTGAGAGATGGTATGGTATTCAGCCAAGGGTCCTGATGCTGTCAGCTGATTGTCAAACTTTAATGATTTCTCCTTCCTCTTTCGAGTTTCGCCGGGTCATTGAAGCATATTAAATCAATGACAGAGCACTGTT
Source organism: Fasciolopsis buskii (assembly GCA_008360955.1). Lineage (NCBI taxonomy): Eukaryota > Metazoa > Platyhelminthes > Trematoda > Plagiorchiida > Fasciolidae > Fasciolopsis > Fasciolopsis buskii. The sequence continues at coordinate 163,580 of LUCM01009143.1, forward strand.
ATTTTCCATAGCGCACGAATGGGGCAGAGTGTAGTTTTCGAACATCTGGTTTCCCGAAAGATAATCTGATGCATGTTCGTCATCCCGGAACAGGGTCAACATCGCTAGGAGGTTTTGCGGAGACGGTTGAAGATAGCCTGCAATAGCTTTGGACGACTTACTTTTTGCACAGTCTGAAACTACTGAAGCCTTCATAAATCAAGAACTAGTGCGATTAGCTGTTTTCCGTCGTAGCGCAGTTGCTTTTAACGGGGAAAGGCCACGACGTTGATGAACGATCTATCAATTGTTTTGTAGAATGGCCAACGTACGTCTGTTGGTGGCTCATCAAATAATGGAAAATCAAATCAAGTGTGTTTTAAATGCCTCCCTGTGGCCAAAAACCGGTGCAATAGTTGGTGGGATCAGACTATATGCTGTCTGATTGAACAACTAAGACTAACTCTGGTCTGTGGTATGACAATACCGGCACTGTGCCAAATGCCTTTCTGTATTTTTTAAAACTATATTTCTCTACATTCCGGTCGATAACGTACTCATGCTTGAGTTACCGATCTCACCGGACGGGTAAAACTGGGGGACGATGGTGAAGATACGTACTAGCTAAGCCGTTCACCGCTGGTCTGGATTCATGAATCTAATAGGCCTGCCGGTCAATGACTCTGAACCGACCATCAATCGGGATCCTGGAGTCCTCTGCGAGGTCTCTACTGCCTGGTTGCCCAAATCTAAATAGAGGGTTGAGTTAGGGGACCCTATCGGAGGGTTTTGACCAAATGGTCTAACTCACAAAATAGCAGGACGATCTGAAGGTCACTTAACCCGCTGGCAACCGGTAACTGATTGCTCAGCTCATACGCCCTTAGGACTGTCTAGATATCTTGGCCACCGAGTACACTTCTTTGCCACAAATGCTAATGTAAATGAAGCCGTACATTTCGTACGTCACGTGTGTTTGGGTTGGAATCAGGGTTTAGACATCATTTCCTATGCTGATTACCAAATACCAGTCAAGCCGGTAGAGGTCGCCTAGTATTCTTCTTCGTCTCCGTTCTTTAGTGAGAACACCTCTGCCACGAGAAGGTAGTACATAGAACTACCCCGGCAGCAGTTATTTGAGAAGCGAGGTTGTTTGAAAGCAGTTTAATGGGGATTCAGGACGAGTAGCCGACTTGGAGCCCAAGACACTCTAGATCGTGCGGAGACATTTGAAGGCTTTGGAGATGTGATCACGTGATTATAAGTGATAGGACATTTTATAACGGCTGTCATATGTTGTGTTGACTTTATCAGTATCTGATTCGTTCTGGTCTTTACTTATCTCGCAGTTCCTGTTTTTTTGTGAAAACCAACCTCCGGCATAAACCTACAGCTGGTACATGTGGGTGAGACAAGTCATGTGTATCGCTCCATTCCGGTGATAGAAGGCGATTCGTCGTAATCAACTTTCCGGTGTCATTGAGAGTACGTGGAGTTAGGCTCATGGATGAAAATGAGCTCCCACTGTCCTCTGAGTTTTCCATATACTAGAGTCGGGGACTGACGTCCCAAGGAGTCCGTGCGATCTGCGCCCACTGTAGCTACGGTGCATTGTCTGGCAGTTGCCGGATATGCCGAATAGTTATGCCGAATAGTTATGCCTCAGATTATTCCGTGCCTATCATGTCCCAAAACTGCGAATAATATACGCTGATCCGATTCACTGCTCTGCTAACTTTATTGCCCTCGCCTCCGAATGTCTGTGGACTCGGACATTTTATTGTTTTACCTTGGTTAACTTGACTTGACCCAGACTTCTTGTTCTCTTCGAAACAGGGGAAACAGTGGGCAATATGGTCCAAGCCGTCCAGACCAAATAACCAGCCTCTTGTAACCAAAATTTCCAATTTCGGCCAAAGACAAATCATCCATCTCATGCATTACAGTGATAAGTGGTTAAAACTACTGTTTTGTGCGTTTACTGGGCCCCTAACAGTAGTTTGTATTTACTTGTAAATTGTCTTGCGAAAGTCACTTTCGCCCTCTTCTTAGATCAAAATTGACTGCATATTTGTTCCATCTATTTTGTTCCAAACATCATCCAGATACCGGTTTCAGTGTCTTGTCCAGAAAGTGTTTCCATTCACTACTGGCACATTGTGGTTTTCAATAAAACTTGCATGCTGAACAGTTTGTTTAATGTTCACTGATGGAATGTCATTGTAATTAGCCAAATCGAAATATAACTTCCTGGATTTCGCACCAATTAAAGCAATGCCAAACCTAATATCCTTCTTGTCACGGCTCACAGTGTACGTGAATGGAAACATCTATGAAGTTTAATAATCAAACAGCCGTTAGTACCCACTAACAGAATAGTGGGAGTTGATTGTATATCACGAATAATTCACGCAGTTATTGTCGCAGCAAATTGCATGGGTACCACAAAACATTTCCGCCATTTCGGCTCGTTGCGCGTCCCTCATATTCACCTTGATGGGAAAGCGGAAATCAGAAGCGTTCGCCCAAATCCATTCGCATCTACCGCCCAGTCACGTGATCTTAAGCCAGTGAACTGCCAGGACAGATCAATCAGACTCAGTGAACCAATCAAAAATGTGTACGGTGGCAGAGAGACAAACTACCTATGGAAAGCAAACCAATCACAATAGAATGATAACGGACGCGCACGCCAACGTGAATCAGCAAACGAAACGATATTTCACTCCGATGCTCCGGCTGTTGAATAGCCAGAGTTGTTTCCTGCCCCCGTGTAATGGTGAATGGTAATATGCATCAATCGATCCTGAAAGACAAGAAAGTGAAAGAAAGCTCCGAGTTGACTAGCAGTCATTCAGAAGAGCAATCGGAACATTGTCAAGAAGTTGATGATGTCAACGTTGACTATCTGCTAGAAAATTACGTCGGGGCTTGCGGTTTATGGCAATGGATGGTGGCTGCTCTGTCTCTCCTTTCGGAACCGTCTATGTCCGTTTTCCCGGTTTTCGCGAACGCGGTGCCCGATTTTCGATGTCAGATGGAGCCGACTGTAGAAAAATCATTTTCCATTTATGGCTTAAGTTTCGAACAGGCAAAAAAAATCATTACACCTCAACAAACGGGGCCAGACGAAACCTGGCAGGGCTGCACACGTTTACAAATTAACTGGACCGACAGCACAATTGTGAATCAAATGATCGCTAGCTATTTGGAATCCAACACGTCCGACTTTAGAAACTTTACGGACGTCAACACGGAAGCCTGTCCATTTGGTTATGTGTATCAGAGTCGTCCATTCCAGTACACAAGCACCATTGTGGCTGATTTTGACTTAGTATGTGGTGCTGCATGGATTCCATCGTTTGGTGTATTTCTTTTCATGATCGGTACATTTTTGGGATACATAATTGGTGGTTGGTTTGGGGACAAATACGGTCGAAAACCCACAGCAATTGGGTTCTCGATCACGGAACTGATCGCAGCTGTAATCATTTCAACCGCCACGAATCAGTACATTTATCACGCCGGAAGAACATTAATCGGAATCACGTTCGCTGGGAAGGCAAGTGTTCTACGCCTGTTACCAATTGAACTCACAGTGGCCAAATATCGCGGGTATTTCTCGTCATTCTTCACTCTTGGGGTTAGTTTTTTTCATCAGAGTATCATGGCTTTGGCTGCCTATTTAATGCCCCAGTGGAGATGGTTAAATGCGATCTGTTTAATGCCCGGTTTGTTTTGCCTGACGTTTTTCTGTCTTCTGCCGGAATCGCCTCGTTGGTATAATTCAAAGAGGCAGCATAAGGAAGCGATTCAAGTACTCCAAAGAGGAATGCGTATAAATCATCACTGTTCTAAATCGCAACCGGACACAGAAGGACTTCAAACGCTTTTAAGAAAATATTCACATTCACAGTTCGAACCCACAACTGTCCGTGGTTGTTCAGGAAAAATAAACATGACCCGACGAGCAGACGCATGGTGGAAATGTGGCAAAAAGAATATGCCTAGCGGTAAGTTGTTGAAGCGTCTTACGATCGGGATGTCGCTCTATTTTCTTCAAATCCTGGCGCACTACGGCTTGCTGCTCTATGCTCGAGTGGTTCATGCATCTGTGTATTTAGTGGTTTTTCTCAACTCGACCTCAGCCATTCCCGGACCGGTGATCGCCTCAGTCGTCTATCGTGTATTTCGTTATCGTCGTAACCCGCTGATAGTGTGCTATCTTATCATTGTTTGCGCTCTACTCATTGGTGGTTTGTACCCCGTTATTTCGCTTTCAGACAGTGATGTAATATTGAACGTGTGCTGTAATTGTGCTCTTATCATGTACTCGGCTTCATATATCATGCTGACCATTTATGTGGCCGAATTGTTCCCGTCAGACTTTCGTACACGAGCTCTCGGTCTGTCTACTGGTGTTGGTCGACTGGGTGGGAGTTTGTGCACTTTCCTTAATCTTTTGGATTCGCATGTGAGACACGGTTTGCCGGTATTGATTTATGCCGGTTCTGCACTGCTTCAGTTGTCCTTACTTTTCTTTATTCCTGATACAACTGGTGAGAACCTACCGGATGTTGAGCAAAAAGAAGTGAAACAAGAACAAACAGTCTGATCAAAAAGATGTTGTCAGCAATGAATTCAACCATGGATAATTGGAAACCGTGACTCGAATTTAATAACTCCACTAAAACCCAACTACAATGCTATTAGTTCAATTCTCTCATCTGGCATCAAAAAAAGTATTTATTCTTTTACAGTGCAATCAACTTATAATATGTTATTAGGAGAAAGCAGATTCTAAAATAAAAGAAAATTGGGAACTAAATTGGCAATTGCAGTATTGGGACTTGTAATCTCCAAGTGAAAAGTCTGTGCGGATAAGAGCAGAGCTATGACACGTTCTTTTGTGTTTTCATATCAAAGTATGGATACATTAGTTATTACCATTGAGCATCTTTATTATATATATATATATATATATATATATATATATATATATATAATACTCTAGGTTGAAAACAAGCATGGTGCCAACGCAACAACATGTAAGTGGAACTGCTGCAGTGGTAAAAATGGGAAAAAAATAATAGCAATAAGCCGTATTAAACCACCTGTTTTTGTGTTTCTACCGTACACATTTTGTGATCTGTTTTGGTGGTTTCCGCATCCCTTTTTGGGTTGATGAGTTCTACAGAGAGGTCACTTAGGATCCGTGCCACTGATGTCGGTTCCGTGCCATTTCCCTCAGCGTCTCCAGCCAGCAACAATCCATATATCCTGGGCCCTAACCAGAAAAGTCAGGAGCACCCATCGAGGATAGAGACAAAGCCGGCCTCTTCATGCCTCTACACTAAGTCATTGGCTGACCATCGCTTCTTTCAGTCTTGCCCTGCACGTGCAACAAGAGCACGAAAAAGTAGACGATGAGCAATGTCCAACCCATTGAAGTGAACGTTGAGCGATTATCTCACCTCGTCATTGCTCACCCGATGCTCCCAGTAGACGCGAGCAATGCTTCGGCGACATCGGTGGTCGAAACAGAAAGTCTCCGGACATCCTCAACAGGGATAGGCTAGGTTTCTCAACCGTAAATTAGAACGCTTCCCCCGAGGAAAATCCGCATGTCGTGGCGGCGCCACGAGTATCGTAGTTCCATGAAAGCTGCTCCGGCTTTGGGAGTTGATAATGTGATCACCTTAACACCACCAGATGTGATCAGGCTTCGAGGTACTTGAAGGTGTTGACTACCTCTAGTCGATGGTCACATAGAGTGCCTGTAGGTACAGGCTCTTGCCAATCGTGAAGAAGTACCTTGCACTTCGAAGGTGCAAAGCGCATGCCGTATGTGGATATCTCAATTGCCAAACGGTCTAATGCGCGTTGAATTGCCTGTGCATTTTAACCCAGCAAGGCAATATCATCGGCATACTCTATGTCAAAACTTACCTCTGGGAGAAGTTCAACTTCACCAAATAAACGGTCCTGAACAGCATCCTGTATGACAAAGTTGGAAAGAAATGTGGATATAGTGCATGCCTACCATACTTTACTGGAGCCACTAGAAACAATTCATGGGCCGAAATGTTTTTTTACTCAAACAGGATGTCTTTTCTGCCCGAGAGAGTGCGAGTTGCTAAAGAGAATTTTTATGCAGCTGCTATCTAGAAACAAGACATTTTTATAATTACTTGGACGGATCAGAAATAAGACTGAGATGTTATGATTAGAAAGTTAGAGAAAGGTTTGTTTTTCTGGAATTACAACGGATCATGTTATGACTACTATGCATGTCTCAAATGACGGCCTTTCAGATAGCATCAGAACCAAGACTAACGATGTTTAATTCCTAATTCCCAGTGGACTATGGCAGTATCGTTTTAGGCAATGGAAAAATGAACATAATTGTGTGTGTATGTGTGCGTTATCTTACAATGTTAAAGCAGCAGACTGTGATGCAAAGATACCGGGGTGGCACTGGGGACACGGTCATCCAGCGGTTATTTCGATTCATATAGACCCTGCAGTGTAACGTCTAGATCCTTCAATTCGTTGACTAGTACAAACACAGTAAATCTAATGAAGGCAGTGAAACTACAGAAGAACTCCCGACGGTTAAATCCATTGACTCAGAAGCATAATTGATTGGCTGCTTTTTGAATACTGCCACCAGTCAGCGACTTAACATTACCACAGCGTCGGCAGATGAAATGTCACCACAGAACCTTTATGTCTCAGTTACCAAAATGCACCCATCCTATCTCTTCTCGGTACCGGCTAAACCTCGGTCTCCACCTCTCTCGCCCCCTTGTGCTATACGGAAGCAGCGTTGTCTGGCATCCTATCTTCACCGCTTGCTTATGTGTGCATCTTTACACTGATCTATTTTTCTGCTTGAGTCCTTTCAAGAACTAACGACCTGCACTTATGTAATTCGAATCGCAATTGTTTTGCTTTTTACCTGTCGTCAACACTTGTGCATTGTGTTTGTTAGGCTTTGTGTCGCCCTGCTTCATACTGCGTCTTTGCCTGAATGTGCACCTGGTCTCCACATGACGTCAATCGGTTTTATCATCCAAATTCCGTTTCAGGTGATGATCGTGCCGCCATTGCATGGGTGCTGTCATTGTACTTGCAGCCTGAAGTTTCTGTCCATCCACCTGTATTACTAACACTTCGTATTCCTTTTTAGATTGCTCAAACCTGCTGATATAAAAACTAATTTTTTTCTTCAACTGATGATTCGGCTGCTAATAGTTTGGCATACATCGGCGCTTATCCATTTCAACGAATTGACATCGATGCACTCACTACCTCTTGTCACTAGGTTGCTTCAAAAATTTGAAGCGATTTGTCTGTTCACTGTAAATTTCAGTGAAGGGATGTCTACCATCGGTGCTGATGCTCACTCTTCAATAGTATATGGTAAACGAAATGAAAAATGACCCAAATATTCCTCAGGTCACGGAGGCTAATGACGTCAATCATGAGAGTTTACGGTTAATGGCCACTGGCCCCCTGGTTACGGCAGTAGATTTACTTAGTTGAAACATATGTTACTCATATCTATGAACCATCTGCCTTGGCATACACTATTTTCTGAGTCAGATATATGGTTGAAAAAAGAGTCAATGTGAACAGCACTTGAGGTGGTGCAAAGGCATGAATATCTTAACCAGTGGATTTCCCGGATTAGGCCGAATTAGATAACCAGATTGAAGTACTCAAGATCCCTCAAAATGGTAGTTGAAGACTCTCTTAGTATGCCCCAGGGACAAAGAAGACTCAAGGATTTGGAATGGAACTGTATTGCGTAAAAACGCAACGAACCTACAAAAGTATATAATAGTTATTGCAATGTGGCTCAAGGCTGAAACCGGCAACGTTGTTGCATCTGGAAATCATCTCCGTTTCTTATATTTTTTCTCAGTTATGATTATTTGATTCTGCTCTCGTTAGTAGTAGGTGATGCGCGACACCTACTAAAATCAGAGCAACTTGGTGCAAGGTTAATGATCGCACAGATTGGGCTGAACTAAGCTCCCTCGAGCGGCGGGCATTTGCAACTCCAATGGGAGTGAATTATTTATCTTGAAATCCACCTGGATAGTGCAAGGGCCTTATTTCCGCAGTCTGTTGCTCAAAGTCTAATAAACTATTATGAGGGTTTTTTGAATATATGGGTTATAGCAAAAAATCTCGAGCTGAGTTCATTGTGTCCAAAGTCAGTAGTTTAGGAAGCATTTGATGTGATTGACTGTCTTATGTTCGGTCACACGGGTACCAAGGCATGTGTATGCTCTAAGATTCGGTATTGTAAACATCTCGCGTTTACTCAGAGTGAACTCCCAATTTCTCGCCTAGGTCGTACAACGCATTCATGTTGCTCGGTCTGTAAACTACCACTCACCGTCTGCCTGTATTTCCCTGAGTACAATGGGTTTGCCAAAAGTAGTGAGATCATTTGTATCAGGAGGTGGTAAATCTTTGAGCACCTGGGAGGATGATGATGATGACCGGCGGTAAATTAGTTCCTCTCTGTCCCTTCACGATGTCTTTCCAAATGAATGATGACGCAGACACCCGATGCAAACCTGGACGGGACAGAACGTCCGCCATTAGATTATCAGATCTTCTTATATACCTGATATCGGTTGTGTGCTCCGAGATATAGTTGAGATGTCGAATTTCTCTTCGGGAATAACGATCATTGTTGGAAGCCAGAGCACATGTTAGCATTTTATGATCACTGCAGAAGGTAAATTTCTAGCCCTTTAAAATATGCTGAAAGTGCTTTATTTCAATGCATATTGCGAGAAGCTCACATCCAAATTTGCTATACCTGGACTGTGCCGGTTACAGTTTCCGGAAGAAAAAGGACATGGGTTGCGTGACATCATCAAGTATTTGCTGTAATTTGGCACCGACGACCATAATAAAGACATCTGCTCTTAGAACGAGGACAGGCATTTCGTCACTGTTTATGTGCTCAAGGACGAAATCTTTAAGATACTTCTTTCTTGGCCGTTTGTAGCGTTCGCATAGCTTCCGGAGTCATGGAGAACTTGCGCGTTCCTTTTTTTGGAAGCTGAGTTAGTGGTTGCAAAATCTCGGAACGATTGGGTATGATCTGGCAATAGTGGTTGTAGATACCCAAGGAACGACGGAGACTCTTGAAAGATTGCGTTTTTGGATGTTTAAGAATAACGCTGACTTTGCTCTATAACGTAGAAATACTTTCACCATCAAGGTAATGATCAAGGAATTCGAAAGATGTAACACCAGGAATGCGTTTAGAGGTATTGATAGGTTTGTCATACCCTCGAAAGTTTTGCGGAGATGCCTGTGACGTTCATGTTCGTCTGCACTGGCAATGAGGACTAAGGCGAAAGTGAGACCAAGAAGTACTTGGCCCATTAACCTCTGGAATGCTTGAGCTGTAATTCTCAGTCCAAAAAGCAACTGAGGAAATTCGTATATGTACCAAATTTCGTTGTGGTGGCAATTTTGGGAATGTCCTTCGGTGCGACTGGAATGTGGTAATACTGCCGTACCAAAGTGAGATTCGAGAAAATCTTTTTGCCCCACAGGCTTTTGAGAAAATCGTGCATGTGCGAGATCGGGAACCGATCAGACAGTTGCGTTGTTAAGTGCACCGCACAGACGCCAGTATCTGTTGCTTATTGGGATCATGCGGAGTGAGGATGTCCATGAACTGCTTGGTTCCTAGTCTGAACATATGCTGGAATCCAGTAGAAATTCTATTGGTCAATAGCCTACGTGGTCACGCGGTTATCGGGGGGTCTTTAGTGGCAATGTGGCACTGAACGCTGTTCGGTGTTGTAGATAGAGGTAGATGTGGTATGGTCATTTGAGTCATCATCATTATCGTTCAGCGTTGAACTGAACAATGCCTTTTCGCCAAGGTTACATATGTCTATAAAAAGAGTGAATATACAAGGGGAACAGGAAGTGGACCTACAAAGGTGAGAAAATATAAGGCACTGCCGTTGATTTAATGTCCAACCTATTTATCGATGAATGGCGGTAGCCATGAAGGTCGCGGGTTCGAATCCCCCCACACAGCCCTTTGATGGTCACGGCCCTCATCCTGAACAATGATATACGCTGCTATTTCATTAATAAAGCAAGTAAAAGACAAAATATGAAACATCCATATGCGACAGCTTCACCCACATCTTAGACTACTCGTATATCTCGGGGGAACTGATCAACCTGGATTCAACGGAAGCCGACGTACCGGATGGCGTGCCACTTATGTGCCAATGGTGACTCATACTAACCGAAACATTTATTCGGTGCCATGAAGATGGAAATAT
>LUCM01009143.1:183859-208340 GCA_008360955.1 Fasciolopsis buskii
AACATATAATTGGATTTTTTCCTTCGCTCGTTTTAATCAGAATGATATATATTCATACCTACATACAAACATATATACATTCATGCGTATGTGCACACATGCACACTGATATTTTCTGGCCATTCGTGTGCAGTCCTGTGGTGGGGCCTTCATCCCGCAAAAATTCGAATCCATCAGCCAAATCAACTGAAAGGCAGGCGGAATCTGGATTTTACACATATTTCGTAACCGAGATACTCGTAAATACGAGGCTAACGGACCATCCATATCATATGGTTTATTTCGGTGGATGTCCACAGTCAGAGGAGGCCGAACTACAGAGACATAGGAAGCAGGCGAATAGGCGTGCCCGTAAGATGAGCCAGTGATTGACCGCGAGGCATTAAATTGCCCCCAAGTTGTCAAAACAAAACATGAATTTCTCAAATTTCTCAAAAGACTGATGAAGTTACCTCGATAGGTTTGCAATCAAATTGCCCAGCACAGCGAATAAACCAATGCCATCCTGTTGAACCTGAGTTACGAGAAAGAACGTCATTCCCTATGATGATGCTATTTCTTATAGCTCAGGTTCAACAGGATGGCATTAGTTTGTTAGCTGAGCTGGGCAATTTGATTGCAAACGTTTCATCACCTATCGAGGTGATTTCATCAGTGCTTTGATATATATATATATATGTATAGAAGCAGGAAGTAGTATCTGGATGTGTAAACGAAATTTGCCCGGGAGCACACGACCGGTATCGCGGTTATTGTCGCTCGTCAGGTGTGCGTATCCGATGCTCTCTTGTCCAAACATCCACATACTTGTACACTCCGAATTGATATTTCTCACCAGAATCGATTCTGTAGCATCAGGATTGCGCATCCAGACACTACTTCCTGCTTCTATATATACATACTTATATTCTGGGGCATTCTGCCCTCGATCCTAAGGTTGGCTCAGTCCAACTGACAAAGAATTATCAACGAATCACAGTTGTGATTCTTCTGTGGACTCTTCGACGAAGAGCTTCGGTGCACACTCCTGATGCTACAGATTCGATTCTGGTGAGAAATATATATATATATATATATCAAGTACGCACAACAGCAGTACTGTCGGTCATGATGTGCGGCTCGGATACATGGCCGTTGAAGTTAGAGGATTTGCGAAGATTTTCGGTGTTAGAAAGCTGCTATCTTTTTCTTGTTGGTAGAATATGATGGCAGAAATTCGTCAGAAGCTCAGAAGTTAGGCGCATGATGCTGGGAAATAGGATTCAATCTTCAGAAGAGGCACAGAACCTAAATAGATTGGTATGGTTTGGATGTGTTGTACACACCCACGGAACCCCTGTTTCATTGCATATTGTTCTCCGAGCTAGGCTTTGGTTAGATGAAACGAAGTGGTCGGTCGACCATGTGGTAACAAGAAATGTAGATCTTAATCAGCACACTGGCTCGCGTAGGTCCAGTTAGACTACCCGTTTGGGATCCATGAGATTTCTCTAGTCGGTGATTGAAGACAGTAGATGATATGACTCAATGCCGCACTCGGCTGCCTTCTTCAGCCTGAAACATATTCTCTTCTATACAGTTTTTCAACTCATTCCTCTGTCTAGGAAAACGAATTCCACGGAAAAGCCACACACTGGTGCTGAAGTACTAACGAACATAGAGATGTTGTATTCATAACGTGAGTTCTGTGAATGTATGCAACAATCTAATTTTTGCATGAGGCCGCCATTAGCATCAGCCGGCAATTGGGCACTCTGCCATCCAGCTTGTAAGAAGGAGCAAAAATCTGTCATCTTACCTACGATTCAGATATATACACAAGATGAATTGTCAGGCAAATAAAACACCAGAACCATGTAATTACTCTGGCCCACACCAAGATCCAATCAAATGTAGGTCACAAGCAAGCTGGACACCTAAGCTTACCTGTTTTTTTGTACATTCGCCATGCGCTCATGTCCAGAGTTGACCGCTGAATGTATTTCTGGTAGTCAGCTCGCGCGTGTGTATGTGAATGTTTGATAGAATCAGAATGTAACCAGTTAATTTCCTCTGCCAGCAGTGAACTTCGACTTGGCCGGTGGTGGCCAAACGGATAAGGTCGTTGAGTTTGGACGAGAAGGTGGNGTAGGTCCAGTTAGACTACCCGTTTGGGATCCATGAGATTTCTCTAGTCGGTGATTGAAGACAGTAGATGATATGACTCAATGCCGCACTCGGCTGCCTTCTTCAGCCTGAAACATATTCTCTTCTATACAGTTTTTCAACTCATTCCTCTGTCTAGGAAAAAGAATTCCACCGAAAAGCCACACACTGGTGCTGAAGTACTAACGAACATAGAGATGTTGTATTCATAACGTGAGTTCTGTGAATGTATGCAACAATCTAATTTTTGCATGAGGCTGCCGTTAGCATCAGCCGGCAACTGGGCACTCTGCCATCCAGCTTGTAAGAAGGAGCAAAAATCTGTCGTCTTACCTACGATTCAGATATATACACAAGATGAATTGTCAGGCAAATAAAACACCAGAACCATGTAATTAGTCTGGCCCACACCAAGATCCAATCAAATGTAGGTCACAAGCAAGCTGGACACCTAAGCTTACCTGTTTTTTGTACATTTGCCATGCGCTTATGTCCAGAGTTGACCGCTGAATGTATTTCTGGTAGTCAGCTCGCGCGTGTGTATGTGAATGTTTGATAGAATCAGAATGTAACCAGTTAATTTCCTCTGCCAGCAGTGAACTTCGACTTGGCCGGTGGTGGCCAAACGGATAAGGTCGTTGAGTTTGGACGAGAAGGTGGTGGGTTCGAATCCTCCCGCCGCCGGTCAACTTCCCCACTTGGTAGCCCTCTGCTGGCCGTGGCCTCCTCCTGAAAACTGATGTACATTGTTGCTTCATTAATAAAGAATGCAAAAGATGAGAGATAAAAAAAAAACCAGTCAACCAAGGAGCGGGACAGAAAGGCGAAGAGGTCCAAATAAACCGGACTGTCCTAGTTAACAGGTTATCTGCGAATCGCAGCATGTTTCTGCATTTGTTACTTCACTTCTACAAAAGAAATCAAGCTGCACAAAATCAGTTCAAACCAAGCGAAATGTGTGGTTTGCTCGCCCCGAGCTGAACATGTATGCAACAGCTGCATAATCGCTACCGTAAGGGAATATTCAAAACTCCACATAGTGAATTTTTGATAACAATTCAGATACAGTTTCGGCATTGGGGTTGGTGAGAAAAAAAGGTGCTAGCACTTAACTGTTGAACACTGATAAAGCCTTGCATAGACAAAAAATGTTTCCCACTGGATTGTTTATAAACATGCTTAGGAAGATGGCGAAAAGGTGTGACCGGTCTGTTAAGGTCGTACGGTAAAACTGTTCACACGCTCTATGGTGTTGGGATATGCTATAATGATGAGATTCATGGCACCAAGGACTTAGTTGTATAGTTCTCGTACTAAATTGCACCCCGCTTTTCTCCCAGCACCCATCTTTACTTCTTTTTTTCTCATTTCATTCACCGGTTCAGCTCAGTTCGATTTGTACTGTACTAGACAACCCAAATTGGCATGTTCTCAGTGGGTGTCTATAGCTTCAACCACGGAGTAATTGTATCGTTTGTGGAAGGCACACTACTAGATAAAATATCAGATTCAGCAGTTACAATTCGCATTTACACGCAAGTATACTCGGTGTTCCAACTCTGGATATAATATCAACCAACAGCTGTCTAGAGTTTCTTGAAACTTACTCCTATTACTACAGCTGACCACTTTTCCGGCTGTTTTTTCGATAATAGTATCACCGAGTTGGTGAATAACCTAGCCTTCATTTGGAACCTCGTGTGACTTCTCACTGTTCCTTTGATACCTCTATTTGGTAAAGTAGTGGACAATGCCTCGCACTTTATCCCTGAAATGACCTTCACGATTTTGAATGTCCCACAAAGATCACCATGTATGTGCCGGAATCTGAGAGGGAAAACTCCGAAAGTGTAAAGTCTTTCTTCGTAGCTTTTGTGTACTTGGCCGGTCACCATCTTGGTTGTTGTTTTGTTTGCCTGGTCTAGGCAACTTATGTTTTTCTGCAAATTGCGCTCTCAACCTTTCGCAAAGTACTTTAGATGCTACACTACAATGGTCACGTGCAGGAGCCCGAGCGCTTGGTTCCCTACAGGACACCGTAGGCCAAAGCCTAAGTAGCTCTCGTGTAGCCGTTTTCGCTGTGCTTGCGCATTGCTTGGAGGGCTTGAAGCCTGCGGACAGCAGCATACCTTTCTCCTTAGCTGGGAAAACCTGAATGACACACCTGATCCCGCCTACGCCGTCCTCCCTTCTAGAGTTCAGCTTCTAGTACCTGGCCATGTTCGGTGGAAGATCCCTCTTACGTGGCCATGCTTCTCCCGTAGACCCAAGGCGGCTACTTTCATAACATCAGAAGAAAGGTTGCATGAGTTACGCACGCTAAGTATTAAGCCGTTAAGACATATGAACAGGAGTGTGGGTTCCAGTATCGATACTCTTGGGACACGAGTGAGTACGACAACTGGCGCCGTCGTTGTCTCCGATTCTTAGGCTAAACGCCCTTCTGTTGAGGAAGCTGTTTACTTAAGTACTGGCACTGCTTGTAAATCCCAGTGTTAACATTCTGTAATCCTAAAGCAAAGTGTAGCTGCGAGCTGGGGTCAAAAGTGCAAAGCCGCTCTGTTTTGGTTCGATGAGTAATGCGACAGTGAAGGCGGCTCCCGTTCGGGAAGCGGGACTGTCAGCGAAGCCCGTCGGGCACTCAGATGAATGACGCACGGGGTAAAGAACGGATAGACTGCAATCCGGGACAAATGATGGGGACCCAATCATTCGCCTTAAATCTAGGACCGGGAAAGTGATCCATTCTGGGACAAACTCAGAGGCGAATACGGGCGGCTTTTGAAGTGAAAACTGAAAAACGGAAAATGAATACAAGAGAGGGAGAGGAGGGCAATGAGCCGATGAGCTCCGTCCTTTGATTATGGCTGATGAAAGGAACTGTTTTGTTTAGGGGCCGAAGACCATTTGACCGTTCCCGCTTGATTAAGCGGGATGAGACTGAATCGGAAATGAGGCCACCGACTGAAGCTGCAGAGGTTAGTGGCTGTGAAAAAGATCTTATCCCAAAAAACAACTATGGTTAACTGAAACACAAGTTTTAACGAAGTTCATGTAGCAAACCTCAGCCCGATTGCCGTCGTCTAATCGGTTTGTTACCTTATCTAGGAAAAGTAAAGCTAAATGTTTTCACTATGAATCCGTTGTGCACGGCTGAAGCAACATGGTTGCTCTCTAGGTGCCTGCATATCTATCCTCTGATTATCCTTTCTGGACGCATCCATACCAGACTCATCGATTTGCAGTTCTTAGGCATTCGTTTAGGTCCACTCTTATTTATTCCAATCTCCGCCTCTGTTCTATATTCGCCTTGTACCCTTCCCTCTCGAAGAGATATATTATAAATCCGAGTTACAGAGATGGTTACTAGTTTGGCCAATGATTAGACAACTGTAGATGTGGCCCATCAGGACCGCCAGTTTTATACCTATTTAGTTTGTTCAACTCCTTCAAAATCCGTTCTTTCATTCTAAATACTTCTGGTACTTCTGTAACCTGCTGAATTTTCAGGGTTCCTAAATTGTCCTGGGTTCCACCTGACAAGCAGGAAATTTCCTTGAAAGTTAAAGGTCGTGCTAGCATCTAACGGTTGACAAATCCGATAATCCGTTGATTCTTATCTCCCCACACATTCCTATCATTCGCATCCCCATATCGCCCATTGTCATCTACCTTAACACCATAGTGTTGCCCCAGGACGCGCGAGTCAGTTAGGGGTTGGCCAACCAGTTAGCTCATTGCTGATCAGGAAGGCGGATTGGTCGGAAGTACTAAGGATGCATGTAAATGACCATATACAACTTAGGTTGCGGAGGATACAGTTCGTTTGTACTGGTCGCTGGCGTCTTTTTTGCCGTTAAGGGTTCTGGTTTCCTACAAACAAGAGGTTCGATCTCCATACTAAATGTGTCCATTTTTTATCTCTTATCGGGAAAGATGCTTACCACCTAGTTAAAAACTTGACTTCTCCGATGTCCCCTTTCAGATGACGTATGAAGACGTGAAAGAAATGCTTCTTCGACATCTCAAACCCGTCAATTTCAAGGCTGTCGAACATGCTCCATTTCACCATTTGGTGCGTCGAGAGGACCAATCATTTTGTGAATTCATTCTACAACTGCAAACTCAGGCAACTCGCCACAATGTCTGTGGTCAGTTCCCTGTTCCTCCTGGATATTCACTCCTTTTATAGACATATGTAACCTTGGGGAAAAGGCAGCGGTCAGCGAGGCTTGCCTTGCTGTTTAACGCTGAGCGATGATGATGATGATGATGATGATCAGTTGCAAATACAATTATGGGATCAACTGATTATGAGAATTGCTGGAGCAGTTTCTTCTAAACCCAAATAGCACATTTCCGTCGTCGAAAGGTTCATATGAATGATTTCAGGACGTCAGTATCGCTGTTCTTGCTGAACCCGCACTCTTGTTTAACGCCTCCGATTCTCTGATATCATCATCGCAACGTCAGAACCCCATGTGAATCGTCAGTCACAGCTCCAACAGAATTGTAAAATACAAACACCTATAAGTTCTACGGAGCTCAACACTCTCTTCCCAAATATCGCTTTCGGAGTTGAAGATGTTGCAAATGATTTAAGCTGAGCTACGTTGAATCATTTCGTCAGAGTTCACGGAATTGCGTTCCGAAAACCTCGTTTTGGTTTAACATTTTCCTCTAAATTTTGATTTTTTTCACTAGTCATCATCACTTGCACCCCGCTCAAAAACAGCACACACTTTCCTCGCCAACAGTTATGTAATTCATTCATTCATTGTTGGCACTGTTAGTGTAGATTCTTTCGTTTCTAACTCATCAACCCGACTTCTTGTGCCCTCTGCTCGCACTAAAATGTTGATGTTTCTGTGAAGGATATGACGGGCATAAACTGCCTGTTTCAGGGACGTGGGCCATTTCTTTGACAAACTCAAACTCTAAAACTTTCCTATGTACTTTTCTTGTCACCGACTCTCCGTTTTCTGTAACTGGTCTCAATAACATGAAACTTCTTGACATATCTCTTTCATTTTCTACTGAATGTTACTATCGCCAACTCCGAAAGTTGATCGATGATTATTTTACAGAAGCAGGCGATATCAGGATGCATCTGGGCACTCTGGAGATTTCGGGACTCCCAATGTTTGTGAATCCTCGCATTCTCCCTCAAGATCTACGGGAACCAGTCAAGCACACAACATACCAGTTCTGCTTGGGCTACGCCCGTCGTCACACTGCTCAAAATAGACAAAAGAACCTCGAGAATTTGTGGTGACTGCCGTATTGCGATAAACAAATTCACTAAACAGATAAAGTGCTAGACACACGAGCCCAAAAATTCCGCTCGACATTTTTGAGGATCAAAACTCATTTCTAGGCTCGATCTTTGAGATGCACTCTTACCGATACGTCTCGGTGACCAATCACGTGACCCATCCACTATAAACAATTCCTTTGGCCTTTCATTGTGACATTTTACTCGTTGGCCTTAGTGTCCCCTCTGGAATTTTCAAAACTCAATGAATACTATTATTTTTGACTTGAGTGCTGCTTTTGCCTATCAGAATGAAATCACTGTAGATGTGTCCACCAAGTAAACAAATGATGAACCTTTACCTTTACTGGTTGAAGGATTTCGTGATCAAAATGTCGCTATTATCCATGACAAGTGACTATTTTTATCCCAAAATTGTGTCTACTTAGAGTGTTTAATAGTCAAACGAGGTTTATGACCTGATCCTACTCGCTTCTCAGTTTTTGTTATGTGGCATCGCCCAAATCTCTGGATGGAATTCGCTCTTCACTTGGTTCCTTTCAGTACCACTCATGATTTACACCATGATTTCCCATCATATCGCAAACTCTTTTCGACCTCTCGTCACAAACTGGTTCGCTTGGTCTTCCATACATGTAAATGTATTCCTGCGGCTATTAAAATTGCTATCAACAAAGATTGTTTTACATGCTTTTCACCAAAAGTAAAATCACCGGCCATCACTGATGCATCCTCCACCATTATTGCAGGGATGTTAGAATGTTCATCTACTGGTCTTTATTCCTCAACTTTTTAGTCCAGTAGAATGGGGATATTCCTGGACCCAAAGAGAGCCTATAGCTATGGTTTGAGCTAACACATAAGTGCACACAAAGTTCAACCTCAACCCTCCAAATGAACTCAGCCTATAGCTTGTGAGGTCTGATGCAGTGTCTATGTGTACCTTTCTTGAATAAACATTACGCCTTGCTTTTAACTGATTCGCACTCCAGATGACCAGAGGTTTATTTCGTTACATCACCTTCCTGCAAATTTCACAATTGCTGCACTTTGTGAGATTTTCAGGCTTGAGGGAGTGCTGCGTCCGCTGATTCCGGATAATGAGAATCACTTCCCTGCCCAAAAGGTGGTAGGCGATTGGTTGAAGTCTGTAGGTTGCCACTATGTGCTAACACATCCACGACTCGTTGAATGTAACGGCTGAAACTTTTGTCCGTGCTGAAAAGCTCCACAAAGTCAGGGAACAGTCCAGTGGGCACTCAAGAATCGTATACTTTGAACCAATTTGCTGCAGCTGCAGTTCTCCGAAGTCATCTTTCGTCGAGGCAACGAACTGAGACCGTGAGAAGGCATTGTACTAAATCAGTTAGACAAAAGACTGTCTCACTTTTTTGATCTTATCGACTATTAATTGCATCGCAGAAATACCGATCAAATTGTGTCAAGCCCATATCTGATTTTCTGTGTCCATGCTAATCTTAACGTTTTCCAGTCTCCATCACATTTCAACGATTCCAGTAAATAACCTGCACCAGATGAACCGATCCGAAGGTCCGGATTGCCGTGGAACAAAGTACACCTTGATTACGAAAGTCCGGAAAGTTAGTCGATGTATGCCGAATGTGATGGGTGTAAATGATCAATTACCACATATTTTTATTAAGCCTATGATCAACCCCACCTGTGATGGCGAAGAATGCAGTTCGTTTGTACTGGTCGTTGGTGTCTTTTATTTTGCTGTTAATAACGTTGGATCGGAGTTCATTTGCGTCTACCTCCCTATCTAGCATTATCCGAGAACATCACAGTTTTTGTTGCACTGTTTGCTTTCAGGTTTGCTACTCTGTGAATAAGTTTACACTTTTGACCGAGTAGGTTGTTCAAACAGTTAGCTGTATAATTCTGCCCGCATGTTACTACTGAATAAACCGAACACCAGTGTATGGATTTTTGGGATGCATTTTCTATTTGTGTACGACTCTTAGAATGTACAGAATGGTTCAGTGATTCATTAGGTTTATACTCTGTGGCAAAATAGCCATACCTGTTGGCACTGTACATTTCTCGAACAATACTGGAGCGAAGCATCGAAATAGGGATTTTATTCCATCACCTTTTATCCGGATAGAACTGTGTTCACAGATTGCATCTTTCACTGTAACACTTTGGACCATGCTAATTTACGATAGTCTAATCTCGGTTACCTCCATATCAGTGGCTATTCTCACAGGAAGTTGTCTGCAGACTGAGTAGCTACTTTCTAACCGCAAAATTGCCGGGAATTTCTAACCACCTCCGCATTGACCCACCTCACGGTCATTCGGCTACCAGCGTTTACTTCTTCCTGGGTTTGCTCAGTATCTTCCTTTCTGCTTGTTTTTCATCAATATTACCATCATTGCTGTCAAGTAAAACGTTCAACGCTGGGTACTCGTGGTCGCCTTCACCTGTCAAAGTAATGAAATCAAGCGGCCAGTATGAGGCTGCTGTTATTCATTATAATAATGAAGCTGTTTTCAGCTATCATTGTTTACCAAAGCAGATCTCGGTGCACTGTGGACCAGTTGAGTCATTCTAATCCGAATGGTAAGGGAGGTTAGTGAATATATCAATTAGGGATTGAACGAAGGCTCACACTGAGACAGCGGCAGCTCTTCACTGACTTTGAGGATTTCCGGAATCTCGTAGACATCATAATCATTAGATGTGACAAGGTTCTAAAACGAAATGGTGGGCCAGTGCACCGTTAACTAACTTACTTTTTACAAAACCCACAGGAGTACTATACTTTTGTTTCATTATGAATAACGGGAAGTGCAAAACTGATAGGTGCCAGAATAAACCTAGGAGTGGATTTCAAATGACCCTTAAAATTATGTTTGAGCCCATTTACTACCTGACCATGACTGGCGCAAAATATGGGCTAATATTATTTCCTTACTGAAATTTAAAAGTGGAGGCTTATGAGGTGAGGCTTCCAGCTGGTGTCAAAAGTGCAACGCGGCCTTGTTTTGGTGCGATCAGTCATGTGACAGTGATGATGGCTCAGGTCTGGGCGATAGGACTGCCCAACAAGCACGTTCGCACTTAGGTGAATGACGCACGGGCCAAATAACTGAATGACTGCAAGCCAGGAAACAAGGTGGAGAACCAACCATTCTCACTAACTCTGAAACAGAGAAAAAGCGGTCTAATTTTTGTTACACTTTTATGGGCGAGCGCGGCGGCTTTTGGAGTGGAGACCGAAGAGACAATGAGCGCAAGAGACGCGGAGAGGGCAATCGGCCAATGAAATCTATCCTTTGCGTACCTGTGTTTCTTTTGACCATCACAAACAAACGAAACAGTTGTGTAGAAGGGCAAGAGGTTATTTTTGTCGTTCTCGCTTGATTAGGTCGGGAGAGGGGGATTGAATGGTATTCGAGACGACCAACTGAAGGTTTCAGAGCTAGCAACAAAGATGAACGGGATTGAAAAAAGCCGCAAACAGGGAATAGCTTTATAAATGAACAAGACATAGATGAAAACACCGGATGAAGAAAGTGGCTAAGGGTAAATAAAAATCCGTTTTTGCAAAGTACCCATAGGCATCAACCTGGGACTCTTAGGTGCTTTCGTATGCCAACCTTCATACTGCTTTGATTCATTGCAGATAATTGGAAGGACCAGTGACCGAAATTCCTAACCCTTGACAGGTGACGTGACTGTTTCCTCACAGACAATGAAAAGGAATGATACCAGAGATTTCGCTTTTCAGCGTGTCCCAATTCCAAGATGCCACACATAAGTGCTCGGAGTTTAATGTGTTATCGTTCACGGACAAAAACCTAATTTTGAACTGATGATAAATACCGGATGACATTAGGGAAAATGCTTGGACATTTGTCCAGGGTTTTATGGTACAAAACATGTTTTGAATGGTTTCAGTAAGCAAAAACATATGCCATACTAAAATGAAAGGATCAGAGGGCAACTTGCGGAAGTTGTTTACAGGTCTGACATATGTGCAAATCGATTAGGCGAATGTCTCATGCGACAAGGGGATTTACAAATTACGTGCAATTAGTTGAGGTTGATCTGTTTCAGATGATACCCAATCCTAATTGCACCGAATGCAACTACAGCCCGCTTTTCTGAAGTGGTTCGAGTATATCAGCTACTATACTTTTGCAAGTCCAACTACTGGGGTTGATAGTTAGGATATTGTACTCGAGTTCATCCATAGTGGCTCCAATTGAGATGTTTAGGGCCTCCAAATTCAACCTGGAATTCCTATGATTCAGCATTGCACCTATGGTATAGAAATTAAGCTAAACTTCGACTGAAATATAGAGCATTCCTCTGGACGTTAGGCATTTTACATGCCTTGTTCAAATTAAATTTCCCATTCCATTGAGTTCCTCTCTCTCTCCCTACGGGGTCCGGGTTCCCTACCAATTGCATTCATTTCATCCCCGTATAAACAGCTTTTTATTTATCATCAGCACTCGTGGGAGTTGACAGCAGCACCGTTTGCTGACACTGTTCATATGGGGACTTTCTTTCTGGTGCTACTGTTTTAGGAGTCAAATGACATCGACTGAGTAATACGAAACACAAGATGCAGATGCATGGGTTATGTCTGCTATTGGGTTCGAATCCTGCTGAGATCCAAAACATTTCGATGTTGGATCAATTCTACATACTATGGTTTGCTCTCCTCTTCAAAATCAATCGCCGGACGTTTAACTGTGCCTACACATTGCTCCATCTAGTTATTTGACTGTGGATGGTAGACCGTTTGAAGTACAAAAACAGCAAATATTGAAGATCTGGTCTGTGGGTCGTTGCCAGTAATGAGCTGTTCTGGCCTACCAAACTGCTCAACTGTCCCGCTCGGATTTGCCGCTGTGATTGCTTTGGTTACAATGGGTAACGGACTGATCTCAAGCCACTTGGAGTGTGCATCCAAAATGACGACGGACCTAGGGAAGTCGGTGGGGATACGGAACCTTGGGGCCGCTGATACCGGTCATAATTGCGGTTCGATCTTGATGGGTAGTTGACATTCCCTTGGACGGTTGATGTGACTTTTCACTTCGTGTTCAGTAGGAGGATCCATGAATAGCCGGCATGCTTAACTACGGCCTGTTGACAATATGCCGCTGAGTCTACGGTGACTACACTGGAACTGTTTCAGCACATAAGGTTAGATGTCTCACTTATCAAGCATTAAACGGTCTTGGTTTAAGGGCAAGCTCAGTTTTTTTATTTCTTAGGCCAATCCATTCTACACGAAGTATCTCAATATACAGGAAGCTCTCTTTCGAAGCTCTGCGCCTGTCCATTGTGGCAGTAGCCAATCGACTTTGCACCGAATATTCGAAAACTTACCGAGCTTCGGTACCAACGATGATTGCTATAATTTCGTTAGCTCCGCCATAAGAATACCGGTTAGTTACGATTCAACAGCTGTTCCCACAAAAGCTCAGCGCCAATTGCACTGAATTGTTACTACACAAAGAACAAAGGGACTCACTGCTCCACCAGGACATCGACAGCCAAATATAACTTAATGGCCGTTCCGTTAATTTATCGGTCAGAGAATTAGTGAATATAACAGGCAAGCGCATGAATAAAGCCCTTCATTTGGGGATGCGCTGACGACGATGTACGTTTATTCACTTCTACAATGAGTGTTTGATTGGACAACTAACTGGCGGCGCCATTCTCAGATAACGCGGAATTTAGTGCCAAAAGAAAAAAGTAGGCAGTTACGGTGAGATTCTCACCACGAGATTCATATACACCTTTGAGAGATCAGCAGAACGTTAGAAGTGTGCATGGATATCCTCCGGAGAAGTGGTTGTTTTATGTAATTTTCACTTATATTTGTTGGACATCTTTCGCAAATTGATAACCAGAATGTAGAAGCTTTCTAATTTAAATCCAGGATTTTTGGGTTTTTCCACAGAGGGTTTCCCGATCATGCTACTCTTCAGTCTTCTCAGATTATTTATCTCATTTGTTGGCTTAATTCGAGACCCTTGGAACGACTCGGATAGTGCAAGTTGCGGACCAAAATTTAAAGAACAGCAACTCCATATTGATACTGTTGTTAATATTAACAATAATACTTCAGGCTTGACAGAGAAGAAGAACTTGCAGCCAAATTCGATATTGGCAACAAGATGTCGGGTAATCCCTCAAGCAGCGCGCCCACCTCGTTTGTTGACTCAAACAAATTTTATTCAGCGTGCGAATCAGACAGCGAAATTTCAACCTCGTAGATCATATAAAGGTGCACGGATTGTTTGAAAATACGGTGATTAAAGTTTCGGATAACACTTTTTTGAAATTTGAATAATGATCAATCCGAAAACAACGTACAGTCATATACGTACCAAAATAACATTAAGAGCCAAACTATTCGCATACCGCAATGAGTGATTACATAATTTTCATTATAGATCGAATGCAAAAGCACAATCAATGTAAGTGAGGCGAAGATAACCGTGAAATGATTAGCCCAAGCAGTACGGTGAAAGCACTTCCCGTGAGGTGTGATAATCATGAAATCGACTTCGCGCCAATTCATGCCATACGGCTAGATGGAATCATCCATTGAGGTAAGTACTAGTGAAGGTTTATCCTCATTTCTGCATTTTGTGATCTTCAAAGTGCTCAACACCTATGATTCTTCTCATATTATCCGGATTTAAATTAGTTCAAAACGTCCGTTTTTTCACAGGCCCCGAAACACTTGTCTCTGTTTGCTGTTCGTAGAATGAATAATGAATAACATTCAAGACACCTCGTGGTAAAGACGCGTACCTTCCCCGTGTATGGCATGTTGCCGTTCAGACTAATAAAAATCTAATTTTCAAAAGTCCGGCTACATACCAGTTCCAGCGCAAGGAAATTTACGGTATAGACACTATGTGAAGTTCGCGAGAGCCAGTCCGCTATAAACCCGCGTCTGCTTGCCATCACACCAGTTAGTCAGATCAAATCTTGGTGAAGAAGAACAGAACAAAATTCAGCCGATACTAGTCATAAGATAATCTGTCGTTGATGCATTGTTTCAGATCACACCTATATGTACAGATAAAATGTAGACGAATTCCAGTGTGATTTTGAGGTATCACGATGTCCTCGTTGCTTTTGATTTTACAAATTCCGGTCAAGGCAATCCAAACACTTGTTGCTATTCCTATTTCATATACAGTTAAACGCGGGCAGAATGTCATAGTGACCAATGATTTCAGCTAAGACTAACATCAAATTTGAAAAAAAATTAGTCCATTTTAATTTCAAATACACGCACACACATAGGTACATAATAGCAGAATTGGAAACCATATGTGTTGTTATTTCGTTTATCTTGGGAAATACTACCAATCAGTACATATCCTGCACTTTTTAGGGGAAACGCAGAACGACCGAACAGGAGCGTAGCATCTAAACCCCTACGTTGTTTTCACTAGCTTTGTTTCAAACAGTGACTTCGTCCATCATCAGAATAAAGTGGCCTCTGACAAACGACAAAAGCAGAGGTAATATAAATTTAGCTGACATGCAATAGAATAAAGATTGATGAAGTATCAGCCCACCTTATACATTGCCATTCCATGCTTATGTTTATTAGTGGTAGAAGAATCATTTTTCTATGAAATATTGCAAGCTCACAGCTAGGATATTTCGTTTGATAAGAAATACGCCTTGCTTTTGAACAGCTCCATTGATTGGTGGACATGAAATTACGCACTTGAACAGCGACGGAACTTTGATTCAGGGTTTAAAGTCAACTTATCGGACTTGATGCGAAACAGCAATAGAGAGATCCTGCATCGATCACACTACGATTTGTCTAAGCACATTGCATACAATAAAACAAAAACAAAGGGAGTAATATATGATAATGATGTTTATAACAATATTATTATAACCAAGGAGAAATAAGTGGGATTTCTCCCGAAGGGCATACACTGCCTCGCACTTTACGAAGCCACAGTAATATATGTATACCAGTGAGTTGGGAATAGTGTGAAAAACCCACAATAGCATGACCGACTACACCTGAGATTGCATGTTTCACGCACACACCTCAGGTTATTCGATCAGCTTTATACAAGTTCATGTCTCACTCTCCCTAAAGCCCATCAGTGATGCAGACCAACAGTTGGCAGCGATAACGCATGCACCGTTAAGGTGAAAGGCTTAAGTCCAGAACTTAGACGTCGATTTAGATATGCACTAATGATAGGCCCTGATGATAGCAAAACCCGAGTCCAGCGCTTCCCAAATGCAGCTTCGACTGGATGATCCGAGATGTATGCTTGAAACGTGTAATGCGAAGTGCATTCAGTTAGTCGTAGGTGACGTTCCCCACAAGAATGCGGATGCTCATTCGGGCTTAAGTAAATATTTATGCTTTAGATAAAACCGAGCAAATTTACTTCACACTTATGGCCTCTCAAAAACGTCATTAGAATCTTGAATCCTGTTTAGAACGCCACTTAAATTTGGCTTTGTTCCCTTTGTTAGGGCATTTATCAGTGTTCTATTTTGATAACGACATCTATTAGGAATAGCGTGGGCGCTGAAATGTCTCCTTATCTTCTTACTTTTAGTGGCTTTTCTTGCCTGTCACGGGTAATTTGTATCCTTGAGTTGTAATTTAGAATCGGGCATCCAGGTACAAGCTATTGACTGCGCCAGCCACTATAAGGCGCGAGAATCTTGGACAAAGCAGCTAATACTGCGATGTTGGCGACGGCCGGCGGTGGCCAAACGGATAGGGTAGTGGCATTTGAACGTCAAGGTCGCCGGTCAGCTTCCCCACTTGGCAGCCCTCTGTTGGCCGCGGCCCCCTTCCTAAAAATTGGCGTACATTGTTGTTTTATTAATAAAGGAAGTAAAAGATAAAAGATAAAAGACACACTGGTGATCGCGATAGGCTGAGTGGACGACACCGTCGGCGACAATCAAGCCTATTGTTTAGTTTTTACATGCGTCCTTTAATGTGAATGCCATTTACCTCTATCCATGTTCTTCTTTGCCATTACCATTATCTCGATTGTACTTCTTTTATTATGCCTCGGTATCCACGGTGCACCTTCGTCCGAGACGAGACAGAGTGCAAAACAATGATGGTTTGATGCTTCGATACGGCTTTATATGTCCCATTACTGATACAATCTTGCATTTAGTGTAGTACTTCAGTAATTTTTTGTTGTAATACGATTACGACACAGCAAAAAAATTCATGGTAAAACAAAAAACGGAGGTTCCAAGTGACAGTTTTAAGCAATTTCCCAA
Source organism: Fasciolopsis buskii (assembly GCA_008360955.1). Taxonomy (NCBI): domain Eukaryota; kingdom Metazoa; phylum Platyhelminthes; class Trematoda; order Plagiorchiida; family Fasciolidae; genus Fasciolopsis; species Fasciolopsis buskii. The sequence continues at coordinate 200,580 of LUCM01009143.1, forward strand.
ACCGCCTGAAATACAGCTTTGCTGCTGGGTATTTCCAGTGGTCTGGTCTTCTACTATCAGTCCACCTTATTTCTTTCTGCATTTCCGACGTACTGTCCACTGCGGACTGATGTTCGATTCGGTGGACTGCAATATTTTTTCAAGTCTTCGCACATGTATATGTCAATGAATGAGCGCAGTCGAACACTTTTCGTTCACTCAGCCCCTGCGTGTTTAACACTGTATCTAAAATTTACTCATTTTGCTGACGATCAACAGATCGCATGCAAGAAGACGCAATCGGTGGACCTACCTCAACTGAGATACGAATTTCCTGCCAAGCTGAACAGCAACGCAAGCTTGTTTTTCAGTTGGTTTAAGCATTTTAATAAAGAAGAAACAAATTGGAATGTGGAAGATTTATGTCAAACACGGCTGCATCGAATGTAACCGTTTCTACCCGGATATGGTCTTATGGAGCGTGATTGCGTAATTTCACGTTCATCGAACACGCCAATTTTATGGTTTTCAGTAGTCAAGTACAAAATACCAATAAAACGTTTCAAATGCCTTGTACACTGGAAATCCAAGTGGCCGAAATGAGATTTAATCCTGCTTGTCATATTCCGTTCCGATTGGAGACCAAATATGTACTCGCCGACACCAACTGGAGAAATCCGACGGCACATACTACCAGGAAAACTGTATGGCCAAATGCGAAAATGGTGCATTAGTACGTGGGCTTGTAGAACGGTCGAATCACTACTCACTCTAACGGAGGCGGGAACGGATGGGAGCATTACGAGTTAGCGTGCGACAGTTTTATGGGTATGGGATGTGTGCTGGGTGGTAAAAATGAACGTAGTCTTTGTATCCCGTGAAAATGCGACTAGAAGACATAAACATGGCAGACGTCGCTGCGCGTAATCGATAAAAAGTTGCGCAAACGCTTAGGTTAATGGAACAGAGTAGAAGTGAGCAGTGCAAATGGTTTAGTATGGGGAAGCTTGTTTGAAGAGTTTAATGTTTACCAATAAATTAGCAGGAGTTGATCCAGATGAGATTTCGGGTATATTAAGTTCCGACTGATGACAGTTTCAGCACCGGTTTGTTGTAAATCTTTCTACTTTCGCGTTTGTGTACACAAATAACACACATATACAACCAAGACGGGTGCTCCGGTAGACGTGTGTGGTGGCTAGAACTACTCGTAGGTTCCCCATTATGATGCGTTTCACTTACTTAAAACTTCACCAAATTAAAATATCTAAGATGAATTTGTGAAGTCATATGTGACCTTCTTATCACCTGTCTCGATTTGGTTGGCTTCCTTGAAAGATTTGTTCATTTCTTTTTTAACTCTCACGTGACCGGTTAACTTCAACACACCGCTTTGAAAAAGCCCACAGGAGAAAATTGTACTGCCGTGACAACTCAACTTTTCAGAGTTATAGACTGTGAGGTTATAGAAAAGTAATCGACTAATATCAGACGACAAGAAAACCTCACAATTTTACTGATTGTTCTTGTTATTGTGTGGCTTTTGACTTTTACACCCATACATTTAGAGTGGCAAATTAGGTCTCACCGGAAATGCCCTTAAGTGAATGCATGTAATTAAACTGAGGCATGTGACTGTAGAATATTTGGATCACTTGAGTTTTGCCCAACAGTATGTGATAACTAAAATGACCCAGAAATATCAATGGAATTCTACAATTTCTGGTTTCATTTAGACGGAAGTAGGCAGGAGGAATGTCAGTCATCTGATATTTTACTCTTTCAGAAATTTGTTTATTTGTTACGATGGTAGAGGCGGAAGACTGAACGAACGTGACGAATTTTCTGCAAGAGGTTTATGTTTGACAGCAAGTTGGCGGGGCTTTAGGAACCGGTCGATGCGCTGAAATATTCGTCTTGGTCGGCTTTCTGCATCAGAACGGTCACGTGATGACGGAACTTGACAATTCTGAGAGTACACTGTGTACAATAATTCTGGTTAATTCCTGACTATTTAGCATCTCAGATAAACTACAAAATCGGGGTTAACGAAATTCAACGAGGTGGCAAATTAATCGGTCCCTGGATCTGAGTTAACACAACAACGTCTTCTCGATGATAATACGATTTCATGATGCAAAATGCTATTGATGTGTCACCAAAACGAGGCTAAATAGATTGACCATATACTAGCGACATTCGCGTTTATCGTCCAAAATGCAACTCTCAGACAAGCTTGCCATGAGCCTGTGAATGATATCACTCCTTTACTGCTCCTGTTCAGACAGCATAGTGGTTTTTATTTAGTTCAAAGTGTTCCCAATTCTTCTGTTTTCATAAAGGCAGCGGCATAGCAGGCCAGTACCATTTTCAACGTTACATTCGCTACTAATCCTCCTACTGCAGGATTAATCGACTCCGTGGACATTGTGAATCTTTACAGATTACGCGGTATGGTTGGAGGTCAAGGCCCTCCAGACTGCACTACGGTTTTACTTCCAATGCCCGCGATTGTAGATCAGCCTTAGACACAAGTGCTGACTTTCGTTTTCGAAGACTCTCATTCATGCTGACCATCAACGGAGTAACGCCATCCCAAACAGATTGTGAACGTGCACGTCAGCCAGTCGGCTCAAACTTGTTTTTAATGAAGCAACCGCATTTATTTAGAATATGCTGCGTGTTTAATAGGAACATCGTTGGGTTATGTTCTACCGTCAGATCTATCTGTTCAAATCGTGGATAGGTTTATCAATTATTATGTTTTTTATGTCTGGTTAACTGACTCAGAATTTGAAATAAAGCTTGAATTGCATCATTTTATTCACTAGCAAAGCTGGAGCGATGCTGCAGACATTAAAACGAATTCGTGAGGCTGCCAGACGCTTACACAAGCAGTTCTTTTGCTTGTATTCAATCTTTCAAGCGATCAAAAAACAACTAAGGATTTGGGGTTCAATGGCATTGCCTGATTGGTAATGGAAGTCCGACAGTAAGTACGGTTGTACGCTGTATGCATGCGCACAGAGACAGCGGTCAGTTATTGAGACGAAGAACACGTAAAAGAGACAGTCGGCCGAGCGGTAGAGGTATATCACTGTTGCCATTAGTTTTTTCAGCAATGACTAGCTGAGTTTAATTACCTTAATAAAGAGTTTTCCAGAACATGACGAAGCCATGTGACAATGCTCTAAATTTGTCAGAAAATCAGTAGTTCACTAGGATTAACATGCGGGCATATTCACATTATCGGAGGTAAGAATTCATGTTCAGACCTCCAGTCGATTTAGGTCATGGCAAAAGGCTAACCACAGCACGGGAGTCATTTTAATGTGGCGTAGATGTGCATTCCTCCTCCTCAGTCGCAGGTCTAATAAAGTCGTTCCTATTTTGGGCGAGATTACTAGCGAGCTTCGCAAAGCTCATTCTTTCATGCACCCAATATGATAAAAATTGTTGTCTGATCTCATGCACATTCCCTCTTCCGTGGCCGCATAGCGGTGCGTACTAAAAACCGATATGGTTGGCCTATAGAAAGATAATCCAAAATTTCGCTTGATCTTTGTGGTGAGTTCACGTGCAAATCACGTGATGCAGTCCAGTACAACATCATGCTGGACTGCAAAGCCAAGTAGCTAATGAGAACCTTAGCGAAAGGCAGTTGTGAAATCACAAACATTGCGCGAGGGCTACTGGACGGAATGGATTCCGAAACATTGGGTGCCCTTTATTCAACTGAATAGGAAAGAAAGTAGACCAATACTGCAGAATGGTAACATTCCCCACTACACTTTTCCACTGCTTACGTAAAACGACCTGTGAATAATATTGTATTCGGTTATAAACTGCAGTGAACAGGCGTAGAAGTTAAATTCAGTACAACAAACAGTTGATGTCATCCGCATGGCAAATGCAAAGCCTGTGTTAGTCGATTTTATTTACAAACACCTGGGTTACCAATCGGATTAGCGCTGCTTCACTGAAGGCGACCGATGACCCCGGGTCACGACCAGAATAATTATTCGCTGTATTTTGTCACATTGATTTGGCCACCCGTTTGGATATATATTCTGACATCCGTTGTGAAATTCTCCGGTCTGTTCTACCGATGCAAATGTCAGCGCAACTACGATTGCGTAACCTAGCCATTTGTACACAAAATCGATTAACACAGACTTTGCGTTTACCATGCGGATGACTTCAGTTGTTTGTTGTACTGAATTTAGTCCCTAAGCCCGTTCACTGCAATTTATAACTGAATATTATATAATTCACAGATCGTTTTACGTAAGCGGTTGGAAAGAGTAATACGGAATGGATTCCATTAATTGGAATGCTTCCAGCGTTGCATTTGAAGGCATGAACTGTAAATACAACTCGAAGTTGTTTCAACTCTCATGTGTTCTTCCTGTTAACGTCGTTGGCGTAGCTTGGGTAGAGGCCAGTTCAGTTCTTACTGGTTCCTCGTATCTGCTCGTTACCGTGACTGAAGTAATTTCGTATACTAATGACAAGTATAAACATTATCTCTCTCCTCTACTGTCGATGATCGTTCCAAGCACAATTCACCACATGGGTTAATTCCCAGTATCTCATTGAAAACGCGGACAACGACCGTAACATAGTAATCTCATTATTAGTAGATAAAACACAGGAAACGTGCGACTCAGCCTTGACTTTACTAAAAAGTGATGATCACTTCATTCAGTTGGTCCGCAAATCGCACGGCTTCCGTTATCTACATTCACCTCAGTCGTTGCATGAAGGCCTGTCAGCCAAAATAGCAGGTCGGTCAGCGGAACTCTGTGTGCATCGAATGAAATTATGTGAATGATTGCGATAAAAGTACGCAGCAACAAATTGCTTGCTCTGGGCAGCATATACGGAACCAATAATTCATTAATCTTATCTTCAGATAAATGGTCATTCATTCTTCCTTGTAAAATAATCTATAACGTAGTTACCTGGATTCCAAATCAGTTAGCTACCATCACATGTCGTTCAGCCACAAAGCGCACTTATGAAAAAGCCCCGTGCTACGTAGTGGACCAGTAACTATAACCAGGAAATAAAGCAAGCAATTTTGCAGTCTTGGTAATTACTCCTAGTAGTAATTGCTAGTAAGTGGGTGGTGTATCTGGCAATAACAGATAAGAGTAAGTGACGGGTAGCTACCGTGCCGGGAGAATGCTACCGCGTAATCTGTGCATGTGAAATTCGGCACCCCACAGTCAATAACAACAGTGGATAGGCAAGTTCCACTTAGTCGGTTGTGTGTGCACATAGCCAGACGGATCGAACGTTTGACTAGGTGATTTAACAGCTTTGTGCATGCATGCGTAACAATACCGGACAGTTTATCTGTTGCCGGATAGGATCTCGGGTTGGGAAGATTGTCCCATTTAGACAGTTATTCGATTGCAAAACTCACAGGAAAAGGACAATTACGAAACACTTCAAAATGATGAAAACCTTGCATGTTCGGGTAATACTCCAACAGAATCAGAATGATTTGTCGATGCTGGAAATCAATGCACTCGCTCAAGCCACCAACCACTTGCGCACAGGCAGGATACCCAGGAATCAGACAATATTGTCTCCCAATCATGCCTAGCACGGGAGCATCTGTGTACCATAATAGCCGTACTATGAGTCAACGATTTGCGTCAGGTTTATCATCCTGGATGACTAATCATATTCAGTGGTGGTGTTTTGAAAAGGTAAACGTGACCATTATTGATACCGTTTTGAAGAGTCAGCTTATTTCGATACCATCGGCTAGTTTCTCAGACCTATTTATATGCTGCATTAAGTCATCATATTATTTTGACAGAAGTTATTGAAGAATGTTTTCAGAAGTCTTTCTGCGATTTTGGTGGAGTAAGAGAAACAGATTCATCGGTCATAAGGTTGACTTCCCTTTTTTACCTCACATTCACTCACTCAATAGCCAGCCTAAATGCAACGTTCGACCCCATCCAACAGAGAATAAAGAAAGCAGGTTAATGATCAAAATCTGTCTATTGAATCGATGAGACAATCGCGATGGAGAGTGGATAGAAAATAATAAGCGACGGGTTCGAGTCACTCAACCTGCTCAAATAAAGTTGAGGGTGTCCGATATCGCTCTCAAATTTATTGAGGGCCTTACCACCAATAAATGTCATCGATAATCAGCTATGATTTTGAACGGGTCTGATATCGTTCGACAACTTTGTTTTCCACATGTTTTGGAAGCGTTTATTACGTGAAAGAACAACCAGGTCTCATTAAGTGCCGAAATGCAAATTGACGGTAAGAAATTCCACCAACATAGCTTCGTCAGGGAAGTGCATTGGATGGGAACACTGCACCTGCACGGAGCTCAGTATGGTTGTGTTTGTTAACCGTTTTAAAGCTTCCTTCTCGTCTAAAATATATGGAACCTAAAATAAAACTAACGTTGTTGTAACCCAGTCTCCATTACCAGACGACATCCTAACTGGCCATGGTCCAGATTACGAAGTATTGCAATCGATATGATTGTTGTCGGTGATAAATGGTGATAAACCGAGAAAAAAAAACAAAGAATAGATGAACACATTCGAATCTATCTAACTACACAGTCCAGGGCAGTACGAAGAACTCAGGAAGAGGAAACTACGCAAGGACAAACATACAGATCAACTGTGTGTAGATCCTGTGACAAAATCTCCGTACTTCTCAAGATTTATGTGAAATACAATAGCCATTTCCGAGGGCCTAATAATGTATTGAAGCAGTGTGGAACAACGACTACGATTGGTTGGGCGAGCAATGTTACTATGATTAGGATCCATCGGGTTCATCATTCTTTTCATTATGGCCTTCTATTTATCTTGTGGATAGATGAGGTCGGAACTGAACATCGGGTAAATCAATTACTCTACTCCGAGAGAGATGCCACGTGACGTTGGCTATTCGTCAGATTTGGTATTGTCTAAGTCCCGTGTGGAATGGAATCTCAAACAAGTTTCATGTGAACGTTATCGAAATGTTCTTTAATGTGGTACCACATGTTCGGAGGGATTTACGGCTTGAGTTTTTCGGGTAGCCCAGCTAGCGTGGGAGGCAAAATGGGTCAGAGACTTTGGGCTTACGAAGGGTAATCGTAACAAGAACAGTTTCCTCCAAGACTAATTAACTAGATTCGCTGCTGCTTAGCCGCATTTGATCGCGACGGTCTTTGCCTAGTCGCTCTATGACACACTTCCGTCGCCTCATCGATTTAAGGCCTGAATAAACACAAATCCATCTGGGTGCATGTGATTAATTAGAATTATGCGAGGAAAAGTAGCAGTGAGACTGATCGTTAAATTCAACTAAGATTCACTCGCTCACGTGTGTTTGTTCACCGGTCCAGTTGGTACATGGGTCAGCCGATTCCGGGATTACATCTAAGTAATTGAATATAAGAAGTAATCTGCTAGGTAACGGACCCTCACAGTCCGACAGAAAAGTAGCTCAAGACTAGCAGAGTATATTCCAAAAGAGGTGTCGAATCTCTGCAGGAGCAACTGGCGCAGTCCAATCTCAAATCGACTTAAGGGTGCAAGCTTGTCTTACGGGTAAACCAGCAAGAACTGCATATTCGACTTTCTTAGAGGTTGCTTTAATGGATCCCAAATGGCTATTGATTTTGACATATAAATCTTTGATGAAGTACGGAGATTTCGTCACAGGATCTACACACCAGTTGAACTCTGTTATGTTGTCCTTGCGGTAGTTTCCGTCTTTCTCGATAGTGTCTGGTCGACTGCCTGT
>LUCM01009145.1:0-16436 GCA_008360955.1 Fasciolopsis buskii
CAATGGAGATACTATGGGTAGGCAGAAGGGGTAAACAGACTGGGTTGGAGACAAAAGAGACAGGTTGAATGAATGTCGAAAATAGGTAACTCAATACTTAGTAATCATTTTTGCACACCTTTTTAGTGTGCCAACAACTGCGTGTGAATTAACTTATTTCCGAAGCAGTTGGCAAATCAAAGCTGCTACGTGTTTTTTTCGTTATGTCAGCATATGAAATGAAGCTAGACGAATCTTACCTGCACTTGGACACTCTGACAGTTTACCACATCCAGTGATGAGATCAGATGTTCGAAGACGACCCCGGTCTTCTTGCAACTGTCTGCAGAGAAATCGAAACGACCCCATCATTGGTTTTACATCCAAGTTTACCAAATAATGTCGTAAAAAAGAACATCAAGCATAGCGAAATTACCGATAGGTGAGGGTGCGTGCCTGCACACTTTAAACCGTTCGCACCAAAAACGCTGTTTAACCCACATACAAACATTTTTATTCACAGGCGGGCGTGCGATTTTTAGTCGTAGGCTAACTGCGATACCGGGGTGCAAAAGCCCATGTAGTGTCAGGCGAGACCCAATAAGTAGAGGGTGCCGCTGATCGCGCTAAATTGCACCATTTTCTCCGGTATTTCGGAAATATTTCCAAATTTTTCGGGTTTTGCTTGAAACATTAAAAATCGGATCGGAAAATATCGCTCTTTGGCAAGAACATCCGTCCGCACGCCGTGGAGCACTGTGCAGATAACCAATGTAACTATGGGGAAAAAGCAGCGGTCATCGAGGCTTGCCTTGTTGTTTTTCGCCGAACGTTGATGATTTGACTCAGATAATTAGTTCAATTTAAAGTACGTAGGCAAAAATGTGTCCATATAAGTAAGACCAAGCCTTAGTCCTCGGTAAGCGAAATCTCAGTAAGCTGATTCAACGACATGTCCTTATGGCTTTAACTTAACTCAGATTAATTTTGACATAATTGCGAAAAGAGTTAGAAATGGTCTCAGGGTAACGTACCAATATTCGTAGTATGCTACCAGACAACATTGGAGTCAGAATGATTGTCACGAGTGTTATAAACAAACTGCACGCTGATGCGCTGTGACTACATGCGCGCCCCCACGACCCAAGGAGTTATGCATGACAATTCATCTCAAGAAGAAGACAAACTGACAAACTAGTTGCTTGATACGCTAGACTGTGGGTTGATTTAATCATGAAACCTATTTGTAAAAAGGATTGAGGGAATACTTAATCGGAGCAACGAGCTTCCCCGCCGTTACTCCCCGCTGCCTTGTAGACATGTTTTGTTACATTCAAATGTGCCATCAGTATCATCCTTCGGCGTGAAACAGCAAGCCCCACCCACTGCTGCTTTTTCCCCGGGAAAACGCCGTTCTGTAAGAAAATTGAACACCCAAGGAGAACAGGGGGTGGACCTAAAAAGAACGCGAATAGATAAGAATGCTGCTACAGCCAACACACGAAACACAGTCTAACTGTACAAACGCACGTGTTTTCAATCATTCTGATTCGATAGAAAATGACAACACGATCGCCACTGTTCACGGTTCACTGCCATATCCTTGAGTGTCTCCAGCCAGCAAGTCGATGAGTCTTTCGGACCCCAACCACGAAGGCGTGAGATACCTACTTTACCCAAGTCAGCCGTAAATTTTCTCATTCCACGTGGCCACGTCATCTGTCGGCCTCCACATAGCTTCCTCCATTCCGTGGGGGAAACGCAAAATAGGGCATGGTATGGTAAACGTAACATGTGACCCAATGAACGGAGTGTACTAGGTGTATTACGCTGAGACAGTGTTCTCAGAACCGGCAGCCAATACTAGATTCCGAACGTCCACATTATTCACTCGGTCACTCCATCCTATTCGGGTGATACCACGAAGCTACCATTGGTCGAAAACCTGTAAACAACGCACATCGCCCACACGAATATTCCGTGTCTCGCATTTGTACAACAAAACTGAACGGACTGCAGCACAATACACACGATCTTTCAATTTTAGTGAAATATCAGGCCGACGCCACAAGTAGTTCAGTCCAGCGTAAGCTGTTCGAGCCTTCAAAATATGTGTGTTTACCACCACTGCCGAATTCTTATCGTTCGACACGCAGTTATCCAAGGTAGGTGAAACGGTCCACAGTCGTTATTTCCTTTCCGCTCAGCACCAAGTTCGGGACTGCTGTCGTCCAGTCCTGCAACAGTACTTTGAACTCTAAAACGAGCGACCGATTTCGAGAGTCTACCTGGTGCGCGTTGTGCAAGGTCCACAGATTCGAATAGGCACACAACGTCATCTGCGTAATCTGGATCACACAGCTTCTCACTGTCTCTCAGTTCGATCACTACAACCAGAAGGACTCCTAAAGCATCCTCCATCACCTTATCCATGGCGAAGTTGAACCAGTCGCAATAGATGTGACATCCTTGTCGAAAGCCGTAATTCCTTCCGAATGAACTTGATAATTCACCGTATACTCTCACGCTACATGTATGCAAGTGCAATGCTCAAACAGGTCCATAAACTTCGTTGGCAAATCACTCAAGTAGAGAGCACTGCATAGCGCTGTCCGATCCACTGAATCAACGCGCCTTTCAAGTAGACCGAAGGGCAGCGTTATGTATGGTACGTTTCCAGGGAACTGCCGAAAAGTAAATATGTGGTCGATCCCCCTTCGAGTTGTAACATTTCCGGCGTCATGTACGCGGAGACTGCTCTCGCGAATCGATGTCGAACGACGCAGCATCATCGAAGCTAACGCCTTAGTGACTATCGGAACTAAACAAAACCCACGATGATTGCTACAGTCACTCCGTATGCCTTTCTTGCAAATGGGTACAATCAGTGACTCACTCGACGATGACGGAATACATTCCTCGTTCCAGATATCATGAAGCAAGGAGGTAAGGGGTTTCATCAGCGCTCCTCCACCCAGTTTGAGAAAAACCAAAGGATGGTCTTCAGGACCTGCTGCTTTCCTCCTCTTCAGAAGTCGAATATTTGACTGCACTTCCACTTCCGTTTGGCGGTCGACAGACACCTCCCAAGGATTCGCAGCTCCAGACCTCGGATTAAAACGTTAGGGTGCGGCCAGCTAAACTGACCCTTGAATCCCTCAGCCAAACAGTCCAGTCTTTGTTGTCTACCATGGGTGAGCTCTCCATTCCTATCGCACACGACTGCACTAACCGTAGTTCACCACCCCCTGGTGTCACGTGCAAGCTTAAACAGTCCTAAACTGTTACCTGAAGCGGCCGCTACTTCTATCTTTTCGGCTGTCTTAACCTACCAATTTTCACAGTCATTATTAGGGCTTGCCGTCAACTGACACTGCAGCTGTCGACCCATCTTATTCACTTCCTTGCAGTTAGGCAGCTCGCGTTTTTGCTCCATTAGACTTAGCGACGCTTGCGAGATCCAATGTCTTTGATGAACGCTAGATCTAAGACCACAGGCGAAATCTGCTGCCAAATGCATAGCCTGCTTAATTTCATCCCACTGCTCGTCTACATTGCTGCCCGTCGCAATTCTTAGTTCGTCGGATTGTTTCTACAGAAAGTTGTTGCGAACAACTAAGTCAGACAGACTATCGGCAGCCAATCGTGCTTGTGGCCTACGTCGATGGCCGTTGAGATGTAATAATAGTCGCATTAAAACTAACACATGGTCCGATTCGACGTACGTGGTCCAGTATGATCTACAGTTCTGGACAGAACCGCGCCAACGATAGCTTACTGCAATATGGTTAATCTGACTCAAACTATCAATCAAGGTACGATGCCATATCGCTGTGCGACGCGAACTGTGTCGGGAATTCGTGCTACACAGGAATAAGTTATTGTCTGCACAGAATTGGAAAAGTCTTTCCCCGTTATCTGTTCGCTGAGCAGGCAAGGCGCACCGCCCACCTAAACAGGACTCCGATGCACTTAGTTTTCCAACTTGTGCATTAAAATCACCTGCTCCTACTACGGTATCAAAGCCTTTGCTCTTCCGAACAAGGGTGACGAGGTCATTGTAAAACTCGTCCTTCTCCATGTCAGCACTGCCGTCTGTCAGGGCGAATGCAGACATGTCTAGTAAATTGTGCTTCACACCAGTATCCTTCCGGATGACAACTGATTCATGTAGTATCGCGGTGCACAGGCTACTGTTAACCGGAATCCAATCTAAAAAGGCTGCTTCAGCCTTCTCACTCAAGACTATTCCTACACCGCGCTGAACCACAGCTTGAACTGCTTCGTCTCCTGAAGTGTGCTGGAAATGCGACGAGGCATCAGGCGCAGTCAGGAGAATTACTCTACTCATATCCTTAATTCCGTTTCACTCATGCAGCAGACATCACCGGAAAGTGAGTCAGAACGAAACACGGCTGTTAGCCAGCCTGCATTAAAGTGCGCACATTGAAGGAACCCAGATGCAGAGGCTGACCGGCTGAAAACTACTTACTACACCACTTGACAATAAACCGTTGCGAGTATCGGGCGTGTTAGCAATGGAGATACTATGGGTAGGCAAAAGCGGTAAACAGATTGGGTTGGAGACAGAAGAGACAGATTGAATAAAAGAGAGGAAACTCTGAGCAATAGCATACTTATCACTACCCACCCGACCTGCGCTCGATGCAATGGACAGCGCGGTCCTGATTATCCTGCGCGACGACCGGTGCAGTATGAAATTATTTGTAGGCGTGAAACTCATGCGGATTGATGGACGGGTACTGCTAGGGAGTCCAGCCGCTAAGCAGAAGAACGATTAGGGTTCTCAACCAAAGCCTTTGGTTCTGACGAGAACCTGACCGCAAGGCAGCGGGGCATAGCTGAGTGGGAGCCCATCTACTTGGATCAATTTTTCTTCCACTCGTTTTCCCGCCTGAGTTGCTAACTCAGATCAACCCCCGACTTGGAGGACCAGGAGACTACTTCGTCAGGCCTCTACCCATTGACCTTCTAGGCATGATTGGATCTTCGGCTTGAGATAAGCCATCCTGTATAGCTCGTTGGATCATGGAGGCACGCAAGCCGTCATGCCTTGTCAAGGTGCAGCCTCTGCAAAAACAAAGTCCGAACAGAAACATCAACGCACGTTGTGTAAACCAAGCAACAGCCTGCACGAAGCAAACTGGGAAGTGTAACGCATTCCCACCGACTGCACTGAGTCAGGGATCTCGGACTTCCATAAAATGGTGACTGTCGACAGGGTACAGCTAAGCTTGATCAAAATAAGGCCGAAACTGACAATCAAGAAGTTATTTGCGATATTGCCAGACCTGACACATCAAAGATGAAACAGCACAACTGATGCATAATTTGAAAAAGTCACGATTTATTATTCAGTCAAATTTTGTTGTACGTTCAAACAAGGAAGTCATACAACTATTTGAATCGCTTTGGTTTCATGGCAAAATAAGCCGCCAGAAAACAATACCCTGCTCTCGCATACAAGTTTGCGAAACCCGGTTATTCAGGCCGGACAGCATGAGACATTGTTATCCGGCACGTATTAAATCCAATTTATGGGTAAAACAAAGGTGTACGTCCGTGTTTTAAGTTACGCAGTTTGTCGATAGTGCATTTACATGGGAGGAGAGTCACTTTCACCAACGACGATGACTCTCGTGGTGCCCATCCACAAGCAAAATTGAGAAGTCCGTTCTTTGAGACTGGAAACGTCGTTCAACGGATTGTTAAAAAGGTGACTGTTCGAATCACTAAACGTGGTCTGATTGTCGTTGTTACTTTACAACATCGAATAACAGTGAAAAAAATATATGATGAAGCAGAACTGAAGAAAAGGAGGATTATCATGAATGGACGAGCGCAATTAACTGTGGGGTTTAGCCACATCTACTCTACGTGGGAGGATTTCGTGGATCCCAACCCGGTAGCCTAAATCGATCCACTCGGGACAAACCGCGTTAGGGTTTTCTTTTATTTTCGTCATCTTATAGAATGATCACCTCTGTCCATCTTCCAACGATTGTTTCGAGGAACAGCGTACGGAGAAGCAAGCTTTCTGTGTGAATCCGTAACACATGCCACAGCCACTTTCGCCAGTTCAAAATCAGCGTCGTTTGTAACGATCAACCTTTTTGACCCAACACCGAACACAGCCTAAGAGTTGCTGACTAAATTCTCTAATCACGCCGTAACAATAATTCGAAAATATCAGTGTTCAAAAACCGACAGTATTCACCCATTTTCTGTCCGCAATGGCCATATTTCTCCCCCGTATAGCAGGACCGATCACATTGCTGCAATGTAAACTCAACCTTTTATCGATAAATGGATGTCCCACAGACGCCACAAACATTTCAAAGTGGCTTTCAGATAATGAAAAACAGATTATTGGTCTGCCGAAGGTGAGCCTGTGTTCTAACATCTGTCGACTAGAGATGTGGTCGGTCACATTTCAACCGGGTTGGAAACCGGTCCGATTGCAGCGCGTACGTCTTGCGAGAGCATTAGGTAGTCGGAAAAGAATACTGACTACGAGTGGTTTGGAACCAACACTAAACAAACTAATTTCCGGCCTTTTCTTATGATCTGCTGCCTTCCTCGTATGTCGGTATGACCAACGGTTCGCACCAATTTTCAGGTACCGGCTCCGTTTCCCAGCTCGACATCAGCTATTATCCTTTGGATAGGAAGGTGAAAACTCATCAAGTCTAACAGCTTTATACCATTTCAGGGAACTTATGGCCCTGATAACCTCCATTTCTGAAGAACTAATATTGTTTCACTTGCAAAAATAAAGGCAAAGTCGATTTTAGAGGTGAGTCCACAAAACTGCTCTTCCAAGTATCCCAGCCAACACTTTAAAAAACGCTCCAGAGGAGGAATCTGAAATTTGTCGGATTACTTCATCGCGTCTCGCCTACATCTGGCCCTCGCCAGTCGTTACTCCGAAGCAGTCGATAAAGATTTCGGCCATCACCGGTGAGTGAATGTTTTATCATTTCCCTAAGTTTCGCTACCTACCACTGCTCAATAACCATTGCACAGACACGGATTTATGCATCTCATTGTATGTGGCATCCGAAGGTACGAACCTGCGACCATCTAGCAAATCAAATAAGCTTGATGAAATCGATCCTTCTTGGGACACATGCAATCTAAAGTTCCGCGTGAAGCCTGCTGTTGCGTACAGGCGTCATTGATTTGCTCCCAATGTCCACTCAGATCCTGGGCGTATGCGTACGATACTAACCACGTCGAAAGCTTTGGATGGAACCCACGTCTGTAACTATCATACAAAGACAGTCGTAAAGAGCTCATAGTTTTCTTGTTGGTGACACCACATACAAGGCGGAAATAAAAACCAGCATGGATGAAAGCATGATTCGAATCAAAAGGCGTGAAACGGAATGACCGACAATCCCCGAATGATTCACCTCACCGACGACTAAGGCACAATGGCCAATATAAGTCAAACACCGTGAAGGAGAAGAGGGGTGACAATCAAAACGATGTAGCTTTTTATAGTAAACGTTTGTTAGCCAGGAGCAGTCTGTGACCGCAACAAACCAGAATAATGTAATCACCGCGGTCGGCGCGACTGACAGCCACGGGCTAATTGACCTCGGACGTGGTTGCCCCTCCCTCGAACAGTTAACTTAGGTACAGAAATCACCAGCAAAGAGAACAGCATCCATAAAACGCAAATTTCAAATTAATCGAGATAAGCTTAAGTGGAACTTGTCTTTAGTCTCCGCAGATCTGTAATCGGTGAGGGCATACACAAGCAAGGCTCCAGTCGACTGCTGCTGCCGTGCAAAGAACTATCCAAAGACTGTTGACTAGGATCCAATCTAAAAATCCATGCTTGGTTCTTATGCTCACAGCGGTCCTGATTCTAGAGTGATCACGAACACTCGAAATCGGATCAGCTGATACGCAAGCTGGGTTTCAAAGTTTGATTCTTAAGAATGGATCCTGGATGCGTAATTCGGAGATACAGCATAGATCTATTCTGAAAGTTTCAAAAGTTTTAGCAAGGGAAGGTCGGCGCCGTATTTGATGCGATGTACAAGCTCTGGGGACAACCAGTAGGAGTGAACATTTAAACAGTGCGTTCGACCTGTCTTGCTCTTCCGACACATCTACGAAGCTACAATCATTCATGGCATTTGATCCAGCCCCTTCATCGAAGATAGGAGAGTTAGTAAAGGCTCTCACCAAAACGTTTGCTGAAAGTATTTGGGTGCATAATAGTATGCGGTTGCCTGCATCGCATATTGGGAACCGCAAAGAGCTCTGAAGTCAGTACAGCGTTAACTAGGAACGGGAACATGACCGGTTTCCTCTAGAGAAGTTTCTCCAACTCTGTCACGTGACCCCGTTGTTGTTCCTTTGTTTTGTTGGTTATCGTGCGGCCAATATACCTGGTTCCACAGGAGCAGGTGAATGAATACACACAGAATGAGGCTGCAGAATCTGGCATTCTGCCCTTTAGTTGGAAACATGATCGGTTTGGATGTGAATACAGTTTTTAACTGTGTAGCAAAGAATGTTCCACTGATTGAACTTGACAGTCTCCGTTGGATAATTTCCGCTTCCACGACCAGGCGTTTGTCCGATCGCGTTCGTGAACACCTCCCGACTTGGTTGAGCACAGGAACAATTAAGGCAATCACTAGCGCGGTGTGTTCACACCTTGTCGAGTCAAATCACTCAGTGAACGTGACAAGTGCTTTTCGCACCATCTACAAAGTTAGGAGCGGACAATCAAGAACTGTCAAGTGTCGCATCTTGAACACAGCCGAAGCCGTAACTATCCGTTTGTGTAACCCCCTCTATGCGCTCAGGAACAATTTGTCCAGACTCTTAAACTTCCCTAGCCCACTTGTCATTTTCCAACAAGTGGTCTACAACCTGAACGTGTGACAAATTCACCAATTACACAAACACAGACGCATTCTTAGAGTTGTGAACTGATATGACTGCAAACCGACAATTTCCCTTGAACCATCTCCAGACCATATTTAATGTCACGTATTGGGATGAATACGAATAACTGAAAACGAGCTTGTTCGCCACGTTGTGTTGTTCTCAAAGTCAAAAGTGTTCAAATGTGAGTAGGCAGCCAGAAATTCGCTCCGTATGTATTTTTCAGACTGAGTGAATTTATCAAACTAGTTCCGTACTAATGAAAATAACCTGGTATAAACAGTTCAAGAACTCTTTTTGTCATCCAGCTATCTATGGAGATTTCAAGTAGTAACTTTATAAGCCAAGAGAAAAAGAAGCCACGATAACGCGTGAATTTGTAATGAACCGCTTAATGCATTATTCATTTAAAAACAAGAGTGGACCAGCATAGGCTGGGTATGAGAGTAGCCGAAACCGGTCAAGGGCTAACCTGCATACATGAAACGTAAACACCAAACTAGCGATTACATCTTTCTTCTGTTAGTAAGCTACCAGTGGGAGTAACGAAGATCCAAGAAATTCGCGTACAGTACGATCCCATCAGCCAACGTCACATCTGCATATCAGTGTCGAAATATGGATGATGGTCTTAGAAAACGTCAAGCAACGAAGTAGTGGTAGTAATACCCCGAGAACATATCTTTATATTGACAGTCTGACATATAAATACAGGCAATCATACAACACACTAAGGGATAACGTTTTCCAGGCGTACGACGTTTACCAAATTCTTATACAGGTGAAAAAAAACGAAAGTGAGGAGATATACAATTCTTATTGCATTTAGTTGCACTGAAATCTCCTGGGAGAACATTAGCAAGGAACTGAATAAATCGGGTGAAGAAAATGCACAAACTTCGCCTGACCTAACCGGATATAAAAAAGCCTTTAAATTATATGCATACGCGGCAGTGCACAAGGTGAGCCTCATTTCAAAAGGAAGCAGCAACTGTTCCTAACATTCCAGAGTTAACAGCAGCCCGGTAACAGTGAAAAAATGCACCCCACAGTGAGGTTCACACGGAGAGTTAAAATAGCTACAAAGTTGCGGAAAAAGTCGTTTCGCGGAGGACAAGCAGAACATGAGGCAATCCACATAATTTCGTACTTACCGATCATAACAGAGTTTATTTTATTCTTGATTTGCAATGTGCATCCGGTACAGTTGTACACATAAACGGTTTGTTTTGTTTGTGTGTCATTGATATGTAGTGTTTGGTTGGTGAAATTCTCCTGGCAGGAAATCAGGGTGGGGAGGACCGGAAGTTCAGTCAAAATGGCCCAAGGAATAAGGGCATAAAATATATGATAGATATGAACAAAGTAGATAGCATGAATTCCGGGTTTAGTTAAAGTCGAGATAACTAAGAAAGGCAGACGTGATTTTGTGTAGATTTATCGTCACAATCGTTAGTCGGTAGCCGCCAGCGCAAGTACACCTAAACAGCAATGGAAATGATAACCGATGGCATTAGATAACGCATGGGTTTCTATACAGGACACACGATTAGTCTCAATGCCGTAAGAATGACTTAATCACGACCACAGGGTCACGAAGCGGACTGAAAAATACGATGCAAGTGGTTCTGCCAGACATACACAAAACTGTGCCAGTGTGCAGAGTTGGATGAATAATACGCAAGAGTTGGCAGACAATGTAGCAGAGACTAATTAAGATTTGTCAACGGACAACGAAAACCGTCAAGCATCAACAAACCACGAATCTAGTTTGGTAAACTTATGACAAGAAGAGTGGAGTTTAATTCTGCCTGCACTGATCACCTGAAACATCACGGCAGTTCTGAGAAGCTCCGTTGTAGAAAGTGGTCAGTGATTCATAGCGAAAACTTCAGACTCATGCATCACACAACAGGGCAAAACGCTAACATTCCTTTTCTAAATATGATGCTGAACAGTGCCTTGCATCTTAGACTGCATCACACATTTCTCTACACCTTCTATGGTACTTCTAAGTAAAGACGATAAGCTTCCACGTCAGTGACGCCATGGACATTTTCGCCAATTATTCCTTGCTTCAAATAGTTGAAGTCTGTCAGGCGATTGAGTGCTCAAAATATTTTGGTGTTTTAGGCGAAGTCGGAATAAAATTAGATCTGTTTAAGATCTGTTTAAGAGATGAATAAAAGGGGACGGATTCAGGAGCATGATGCTCGCTTACATTTCCAAAAGAAGTACGAATAACGGACCTTCGGATTCCAAATCAATGGACTAACTTTCGGAGAATCTACAGTTCTAATACGAGGGCATAAAAAATCACTAGCATTGACCAACGGCCGTTTGGCCAATATTTCATGACCGCATCATAGTGAACAGTTAACAGGCTTGACGCTTATTTGCGGTACCCCTTAGCCCCCAACGCCTACTACCCTAATGGGGGGGAGAGCGGAGACTGGCAACCACGATCTTGGAATTTGAAAGGACACAGAACTATACAAGGTCCCATGGGTTTGTCATTATTATGAATATTCAATTCAGTTCCAATAAATGCAGTTGGCCCGATCACCAGCGATGCTCAGCCCATGGGATAACTAATTAGGAAACAGAATCCAACACCGTCATATCTAATCAAGTGAAATGCGCGCGATTTTCCAGCAATAACCTTCTCTACTTGCTACTGAAAACTGGTCCTGAAATACCACCTAAACAATGGTAAAAAGGAAGCAAACTTACAACAACCCATTTATTTCCCCGAAGTTCCAGTACTCCTTTCTGTGGTGTTGACTGATTCTGACGAGGAATCTGATTCTGAGTCGGTTTTGGTGGTTTGATCGGTGTGTCACTAGGGGCGCGCAGTGCAGGATTTTTGTGAGTTTTCATGTCATCCGTCACTTTTCTCAATCCAGATGTAACCGCTTCACCACGATTGATTTCCGCAAACAACGCACTACGTCCACCCGCATTACCCTGAGAGGAATAAGGATACAAGAGAACGGTCAAGTGAAAATCGGCATTTATCAAAATAAACCGTGCAAAATACAGCGTCCATTTCAAAATATTCGCCAAAACCATCAGGTATACAAATCAGTTCAAAGAAAGGAGTACAAAAACACTGAAGAATTTCAAAATCATGAAGAGAAGAAGTCAAACTTCTTGGTTAATCTCTGAAAACTTATTTACTGCACAAAGAACAGACAAATTCTGAAGAGCCGTATGGATCGTCTAAGTGAAGTTCGTTCATCTGATTGAACGTACATAAGTTTTCACATTGGAATAATTGACGAGGAAAATTCTCAGGGAGTAACTTCAATCATTACAAACTTCATTCTTCTAGGGTAAAATATACACTTCCCGCTTCGGTTGCTATGACTGCGAGAATTCACATCTTATGATACTCCCCCGCCGAAATTTTCTGTTTTTCGCTACTTTCATGTTTACGAGGGATTGTTAACAGGCAGTGTGAGTTTTAAACTAAAATACCGAGTTCCATTTAGAAATTCTTCAACTGAAGCAATAGATTTACTACAAACGTAGAGTTTAATCAGCGAAGGTTTTTCATTTGTTTATGGTCCAACTAAATGGTCTCCAGACAACATATTCCCGATACTGTGCTCTAGAAAATAAGTGGAAGTTCCCACCAGGTTATGCTCAATAGAATTTGATGATAACGCCTATATTCTAAGACCCGGAATCTGTCAGAGCGCTCTCATGAAACAGCGGATGCCTAAGGAGTAGAAAACTCATCGAGACAAAAACTAGTTCCAACGTCATATATATATATATATATATATACGTAAAACTCCAACGAAACTATTTTTAAGCATAAAATGTGACCAAACATTGTATTACCAAGAAGCGGTCAAAACCTACGTTTACAAACAATGTGGTTCAATCGATGTTCAGTGTTAATATTTGTATGGCTGTGTCAGTCGTAAATGTGTAGCAGGCCCGTCCCGGTGTTATCGACTAAATACCATGTGTAAATCCATTGATGTTTCGGCATGCAAGTTGATTGGGTTGTTCAACAAATCCGACATGCACACGATAAAACACCGACGGCAGAAGAGGGCTATCAGATCTAAAGAACTGTCACACGAACACCTCAATGCAACGTAAACTGCTTTAGTACAAGAAATTCCTGACTTCCCTGTGGTTCTTCTGACTTGTGATCTTCCACTTTTTTCTTTCATTGTTACTTGATGCTGCTAGGTACCATCCCAAACTGGGGTGCATTAGTGCATGCTTAATAGTTGTAAAAAATGAATTGAACTCCGACTATAGAAAAAAAGTCACGCCATTATTGGTTTTCAGTAACCGAAAAAGACTAATACGTCGCGAAACAGATGTTTAATGAAAAGCTCCCGTACAAGTAGCCCACTGGTTTGCTGAACCACATCGATTGTTTCCGCAGGTAAGAGGTATGCAGTACAATATGCATAGAATCCACAAATACAGGCGAGTTATTGGTCTCAGCCATACGTGAGTAGTAGAGATGAGCAGAAACCTGCAATCCGCTATGGGGATCGATACGCTCGGGGAATGTAGATCGAGGGTGAAAGCAAACTGGACATACACAGTTTACACAAAACTCGCTGCAAATCTAGCGAAGGCGTATAACCAAACTATACTCGATACATTCAAACTTCGACCAGCATATGGCAATTAGAGTGAAGTAACCGAAACAGATGATACCAACCAACAAAAAAACTACCGAAGTCTTATATTGGTTTTAATTAGGCAGGCATTTCAAACCGCTTGTTGTGGTTCCCAGTTTTATCGCCAGCACCCACTTCTCAGTTGGGTAACCTTTCAATGGCCGCGATCCTCTTTCTAGAAACTATCTACACTGCTGAACTATTAATAAAAATGAAGTTAAGATCTGAAAAACAGAACATTTCACTTTGATCGAGACTAGGCAGAACAATAACCAAGCGTAACAATAACACTGGAATAGATCAAATGAGAATGAATTAACAACTCTAAGGGTGAAAAAGGGATGTAGAAGGAAAAATTATCCTGCCCAAGCTAAGTTTACCGCTGATTTCGTTTGCGGCAAATCGGGCAGCACGGGCATAGGCGGCACTGGTGGTGGTGGTGGTGGTGGTGGCGGCGGCGGCGGAGCATCGCCTGCCGGTGGAGACCCTCTCAATTTGGAAGCAGGAATCCGAGCACCACGGACATTCCACGATAGCCCCGTTGTATGGTACTGTTTAATGTATCCGAAAAGGGAATCCCATACTTCCATTAGCACTTTGGTCCATTTGACATGAATGGGATTCCTAAAATGTAAATGTGACACGATTCTCAAGAAAGGTATTAAGTTTTAAAATCCCTAGTGACGAAAAAACAGTAGATCAAACGAAGGTTAGTCAAGTTTAGAATAAACAGAGATAGCCTAGTTTCTCTTAATGAGAGTTAAGAAGCTGAAGAAATATCGTATATAGTTCGTAATAACAACAGTTCTCAGAGTTCACTGGGGTCATGTCGGTCGTCGGGAGGGGACGGGAAAGTTAACTAATTTTCTGCCACAAAGTAAGCATTAAGACCCAACCCAGTCACTCGACTCACTACCGCGCTCGATCTATTGCATCTCTGGTCCTGCTTCCTTCACTACACTGATGCTTTTAACTGTGTCAACAAGAAAAAACTGTTCTCATTTCTCTCCCATTTCAGTGTAGAAACTCCCCTTATTTCCCTCCTGACTGATATATTTACGCAGCCTCAGGAAAGTCACCCTTTACAATGTCACCCCTTCCCCTCTTGTCAAATCTACACTACTGGAACTCCCTAAGGGGCCATATTATTCACCTTCCTTTTTTTAGTTCACGTATTTTTCCATTCCAACTTATGTCTATAAGCTGTGCTTTCATGGTTTCTTTATGGTCAGTTGAGCGATGATATCATACGGTCAATTATTTCATGAAAACATGTCATCTATCAGTAGGGGTCGATCGCTGAGCTAGCGGACAGTAACCATGCAAATCAGTGACGGATAGGTGCAACATCATGTGGTGAAGTTCAACAAACCGTTCAGAGCCTGCCCGGTAGCGTAATGGCTAAGGCGTTCGACTCAGTGTCGTTCGTCCCGGGTTCGCGTCCCAGTTCGGGCGCGGTGGATATGCACTGCTTATCATTCCTAACAAGGATGAAACAGCTGTACAGTGCTTCCATGGTTTCTTTATGGTGAGTTGAACGATCATATCACATGGTGAATTATTTCATAAGCTGTTTATCAAGGGCTCAGACGATGTAGTTCTTCGAACGCAACGACGTTTAACTCTTCACTTTTGGCTTAACAAAACGGCACCACTGAGATTTCAAAATGATCCACGAAACAATCCGTATATTATCCCCCATAAATGTGCATGCACTACGCTTTCCCTCATGAAAGGCGCATTTTTAGTGAGGCTTGCATTCTAATACCAGTTAATGGGGAACAATTGAATAGCTAAGATTCAGTACTAGGTCGAAGTCTTATCTGACCACAGCATGTAGGCCACATTTTTATGTATCGCCTCCCAAATTCTACCGCGTACTCGCATACCTTGTCCAGCGTTTCGTTTCTTCGCGTGGTCTGTCTGGTCAGCTCTATATATCTTCCGTCAGTTCCCTGGATTTCATCAAAAAATATAGAATTAGTTTCTAGATCTCTTAAGCTGTCATCCCCTAGTAGCGGAATTTCCCGATATCTATTCATTGAATTCATCAACTCCCAAAACAATAAGCTTCATCAAAAGCCTTCCACGAGAATACTTATCCCTCCACCACACATTCACACGAACACCCAGTGAAATTCATTTTATTCTTTGTCACTGGTTATTATTATGAACATGTTCATGCATATTCCCGACCATACAGTTGCTGTATCGCTTCGTCTCTTGCTAGATTCTTGAACAGCCCCGAAGTTGCAAAACTCAAGAAAGGCAACGAGTGAAATCTAAGCAATATCCCATGTTCTTACGCATTCATTGTCCTGCTTCTGTTTGCGTCGAGAATGAGTTTTCAGGTTATGTGAAAGCTGAATATCCGCCCCTCGATTTTCATAAGGCGTTTATTTGACTTGATAGTCTCCATAATCACCCTGCGTTTATTCTAGACCGGACTGAACCTCTGAGGTTATGGAATATGCCTTTTCCAACATACTCTTATGTGGGTTTGTAACAAGAACTGTTCAGTAACTAGAAGGTCGAAGAGATATTTTTAACCACTGTATTCAACACCATTGACATGTCGGCCAGCAACAGTTAATAGGTTCTAAAGTAAAGCTATTTATTTGGATGAAAACGGACAACTAGCGCTGAGAGAGTACTTTCTCAATTCAGATTGGCACAAATACGAAAACACATGAGATATAAGACGATAATACTATAAGCCACGCGGCACAAGGATAAAGACGTCAACATCAGACACCAAAGAATACAACATTGAGGTAAGAGTCTCAGCCTCTCCCAGGCTACCTTCACAACAGCTGACCGCTGACCAGACCAATGCGCTCACTGAATTGACAAAGGACATGGTCTGATTGT